>JAOXJP010229881.1:0-10873 GCA_025762735.1 Platanus orientalis | reverse complement strand
TATTTTGCCCGATATTTTTAACATCCTAAAAGGTATGATATTGACACCTGCCTCATTGTTAATCAATACTTTTTTCACTGAGCATCCATCAATGACGGCAAAAATATACAGTGGTTTTAAGTGTTGAGTTGTTTTCTCATCCGGCTTCTCAAACACTATCTTTTTTGGAAAAACTCCGAAGAAGACTTTTCTTTAAATGTAAGGAAATCTTTGATTGCATTTTCCTTTACTACTTCTGACAATGCCCCCCAGGCATCATTAACATCTCCCTTAATTTTACTTGGTTGATTTGGTTTTGCCACAAAAGTGATGGGTAATGTGCATATCATATTGCATATCATTGTTTCCAGAAAATCTACTTCCTTCTGAAATTCTTCCATCATTTTTTCTTATTCCTCTTGGGAGAACTCTATTTCATGATCATCTCTTTCAAGCAATTCTACTACTGCCAGCAACTCTTCTACAGATGACTCTTCTTCTTTAACCACATTTTCTGGTAATTTTTCTTTCATAGCATTGAAGTTTTCTCCCATACTTGGATTATACCTTTTTACCATCCCTTTCATGACTTTTTCTTTTAATGATGACACTTTTAACTCTCTTTAGAATATTTTATTTAAAACTTCCTTTTTTCGCCCTCATTCTCTGCATTATTCTCTTTTGGGTTTTGGTTAAAGGAGGATAAAAAGGTGGAGGAAATTTAGGATGGTATAATTTTTTCTATTGTTCTGTGGGTTTCAATGGTGGTTTGATCCATCTCTGTGTATTTGGACGGTCTTTAGGAGAATGTTGAACCACATTTTTTTTCTGTTTAGTGCCAAGTCGAAACCAAGTTCAATTTTTCTTTTTTCTTCTAGGAAAGTTGTTGTATCCTTGAAACCCAAACCTATTTCTTTTAAACTGTCTTTGATGATAAGAAATGAAATTTCTTTCATTCCTTGGCCGATCATGTTTGTACGTTGGGTGGGATATACATTTTTTGCATGACTGACACAATATCTTAGTGTCTGCTTTTTCTTTCTTTTCTTTTGTTGGTCCAATCATAATGGACCTAACTTCTTTTGATGATGAAGACAATTTAGTTTTTCCTTTGTCTCCTTTGTTATTCATCAATTTTTTTTGAAGTTCCTTTAATCGTAATTTCCACCATGTTTATATGCATGATAGATGGAAATAGATCTACATCCACACCCATTTCTTCCTTATTTCTTTATGAAAACTTCAACAATCCCTTGCTAATGTTATCCTGTATGATGTTACGGAACACTATACAATTAACAGTAGAATGGGTCTTAGACCTATGCCATTTACAGAAATCAAAAATTTTTAATTCTTTAGCCGGAGAGATTTTATGACCCTCGGCCAATTTTATAAATTTAACCATCAACAAATGGTCGAATATTTCAGAAGCCTTAGTAATGTCAAAACGAATAGTACATTACAGGATTTGAAGGGACCTTTTTAGCCTCATTGACATTACTTTCTCCAGGCTTTCTCTATAGAGTTGGGCACACACATGGCTTTTTAAACAATTTCTACCACGTCTATCTCATAATTGGGATCAACATAATAGGTTTCTATGGAAGAAGTATGTCTATTGTTCTCCTCTTAAAAGCCATTCATATAGTGTGGCTCTAGAACATAATTCGAAGAGATCTTCAAATTTCATCCCCTCAAATTTATTTCACAACTCAAGCTCTAGACCATTCGTAGCCAATTTCATGAATTCAATTTCAGGCAAAGCTACACAACAATGATTCCTCGCCCTCTTGAATAGTGATAGATATCTTTCAACTAATTCTCCAGGTAGCTGCCCTAGTCTAAACCCATTGAGACCTCCAGTTCAGTCCAAAAGAATTGAGAGTGAAACTTTTCCTCCATGTCCGACCATGAACGAATAGAATTGACATGTAAGTTTATGTACCATGCAAAGGTTGTTCCAGTTAATGAATTACCAAATAATCTCAACTTAAAGAGATCATTTGACAATGCCTCTCCACATTGCATCATAAACTAGCCTATATGTTCCATGGTTAATTGATCATTTTCTCTAGAGAAAAGTGTAAACTCTGGGACCCTATATCCTCTTGGCATTTCCACTAACTGATCAATTTGTGCCGGATAAGGTTTTCAGTAAATAGGTCTTGATAATTTTCTATAAGGTATTTGATTCATAATCTCATTTATGATGTTT
Source organism: Platanus orientalis (assembly GCA_025762735.1). NCBI lineage: Eukaryota > Viridiplantae > Streptophyta > Magnoliopsida > Proteales > Platanaceae > Platanus > Platanus orientalis. The sequence goes on along the minus strand of JAOXJP010229881.1, from coordinate 8,679 downwards.
ACTAATTCTTCTCTCATAACTGGCTGATTATCTCTACCAGCCGGGTATTGATCATGCTCATATAGATTTTCCATATATCTCGGTGGATATTTTCCTCCTTATGGAGGATTCTGGTGGAATTGCCCTCTGAATCCTTCCTCAAATGGTGGATTCCATGATTTTTTGGATTCCTTTCAAATATTCCATGGGGATTATCCATGTTATTTCGGTCATATCCATATCCATTCAGTGGTAGATTTGGATACCTTTGCCCCCTAGGTCATTATTATGGGGAGGTGGTGATGGTGGGAAATCTCTATTTCTTTCATAATGGAAATTTGACAATGTTTCACCATTATTTTCAGCAGTATGTGGAGGATTCTGTCTATTTTAAAAAGTATTTTCACCTGAATTTCCTTCATTATTTCCTCCCATGTTATTTTACGGAGGATTTCTACTATGTGGTACAAATGGTCTAGTATTTTGATCATTTTGTCCATCATTTTTGCAGTTTCTACCATTTTGGCATTCTGGTTACCGTTTTCAAACTGGTCATTTCTTCTAACAAGAAATGGTTGGGATCTCAAGCCATTTCCTCTCTCTAACCTGTTTAGAGATGAAGGAATACTATCATGAATTTTTTCAAACAATGTTTCTATTTTTTCAGCCAAAATATTTTGAATTTGGTTTATCCTTTGATTAATTCTGTTTACGGAATTTGCCAAAGATTCCGTAGTAATTTGGTGAGACACGGATGCCTCTCCAGGACAAACATCTTCCTATTCTTGGGAATGTTCTGAGCCTTGAGATTGATTATCATTCTCTGATACAAGACCAACATTAGTGGCCTTACTTTGATTCTCTGATTTACACCTTGGTGCCATCAAATGGTCCCATCGAGCGTGCCAAAAAAAGTATGTTGACTTAAATTTTTGGCAGATAGTGAGTGCGGGTTTGCCAGTGCCACGTGGACATAGATAAGTCTACTGTATGACCCCAAGCACCAAATCAAACTAAATGTGCAGAAGAATTACACTAAACTTCTTTTGATATGTTCGTTTGGCCACTCTTATTTTTATCTAGTGATTTCGAGGGGGAGGGTTCTTCCCTCTATGAGTTCTTTTTCTTGCCTTGAAATCAAAGACTTTTTACCATTACAAGCTTAGATAAGTAAATGATAATTAACTATGTATGAATAAATAGATCTAAGATGAACTTTTTGTGAGAGTATTTCCAATCATGTAACGTAAGAAGTTACAGAGCTAATTCCATATGATGAAAACAAATATAAACCATTAACAAAATGCCATTGAATGAAACACAGATTTCTATTGATGATGACAAAAATTTACAAGATGATTGGTAATAAAACTAGACTGAGTACAATATGAGTTTTGGATGTGGATAAGTTAGTTGTTATGGTGTGCCCCCCTCTTTTGATCCTCGAACTCCTATTTATAGAGTTCTAATTTAGGTACAGGCTTTATACATGCATCATTCTTTGGTTTCTTTTCTTTCATGTGTTCGGTAATTGTTCTGTAACTTCTTCTTTCCCCATTCTCTTCCATCTGTTTTTTATTCGAATTTTAAATTTATCCGTAATGGCATCTTTAAGCCATTATCTCTTTTACCCCCTTTCTTAATCTCTATCCATGTGGCCCATTTTCGGCCATATATCATGGTGGTAAATTTATGGTGTAAACATAAGTACTTTGTTTTGGTAGACAAATACTTGTGAGTTAATAATAAATACCCTTCATTGAATATATATATATATATATGAAATGTCACACAAATAATCCTAAAGGGGGGGTGAATAGGATTTTTTAAAATTAAATTACCCCTTTTTAAATTTACCTTATTGTGGTTATTAATTTCTTTTGCAATTTGTTCACATAAGTGAGTGTGTGCTTAGATGAAACTACTCAAGTATAATATCAAACATATGTTAGACAAGAGTAGTATAGAGATATAGCAATGGAGAGACAAGCAAACACACAATAACAAACCACAACAGAAGATTTATAGTGGTTCGTCACTCGGGCCTACGTCCACTCTTCTAAAGCTCACTACTGAGCTTAGATATATTTCATTTAGGTACTATTACAACCTAAGTCAATATACAAACCCTACTACTTACAAGTAAGCCAAACTACAACATTCGGTGTCTCCGACAAGTGTGTACTACCTCCGGTGTCTTTAATGGAGGCTCTCAAGCTTCCGGTGTCTCTGGAGGAAGCACAACAATAGTAAAGATGAATATGAATGCAAGGTTAAACAAATATTACCACAATATGGTTAATGTTGCTAGTTACTTAATATGTGGGATGCTCCTTGTTGAGTTGATATGCCTTAGCTACCCACAAGCTCCAAGTGCTTGGCTCTAGTGCTCCTTGAGCTCAGCCAAAGGTGAGTTCCACTAGGGAAGAATGCTCACCACAACCTCTCCTCAATAGTAGGAATGTAGCTTAATAGGAGAGAAGAAATAGTAGAGAGAAGTGTAGAATGCTAGGTACTAAAGCTTAGAAATTTGTAGACAAATAGAAGTTAACACAATGGAGAAGACTCTTAAAATAGTATGCTTCTTAGCTCTCTCAAAAGACTTGGAGTATTGGAGGAGATACCTTACCCTAATGGCAAAAGGTCCTTTTATAGTGGGGAGGAGCATCCTTGGCCTTAGGATGAACATATAGCAATTAGGAAATGTTTTTGGGCCTTCAGATGAACCAAAACGGGGTTCAAAATTTAAAACATTCACCTAAATTTTTGTGAAAAATAATTTTCCAAAATTACCCTCCAAACTAATTTGGTTTTTTGAAATCGGTTTGGGGTTTGGACAAATTTCTAAAACTCATGTCCAAACTGGTTTGGGCTTATCAATTTGAGTCTCAGCTGATAAAAAGTTACTCAAATCATATTCCAAAACCAATTGCACTTTTCGCAATTGATTTCGCCAAACCGATTGCGAAAAATGCAATCGATTTCACTGCTATTTTTCTGCACTTTTAAACCTGGGCAGATTTCCTCCAGCAGTCTTTTAGGTAGGGTCCTTCTTGGCTTCATGATTCGAACTTGTGAGCTCACATAGGACACTTGCAAGACTTCTAGCACTACCCTTTGCCCAACACATGCTCATGGGATTGACATACATCAACAATATATATATATATATATAAGTATTTGTGTGTTTACTTGGTGTCCAAGACACCAAACCTTTTGAATGTTCTATCCAGGAAGTAACACTAGGGGGTGTGGGTCCCATGCAAAAGTGTATGGACCCACACCCTTGTGAGGGGAAGAAAGTACATCCTGGACATAACATCCTTTCTCAACACTTAAAAAAGAGCTTGGATTAAGTACAACAACTTAGAGAGTGGCTAAAGTTGGAATGACATTAAGGCTGACACATCAGCGCTCAAAAAGTGATATGCCCTATTTTTTTTTTGGGGGGGGGTTTCACTTTTTGGCAGTGATGTGTCGAAGCTGATGTCACTCCAACTTTAGCTACTCTCTAAGTTGCCCTACCTAATCCTTGGCTAAAAAAGTGTCTTAAAGCCTCTGTAGGTGTGTCACAGATTGACACATGATGTGTTTTGAATTCGATGCCTAGTTTTTTGGCTAGGATTTGGTACCCCCCAAAGTGACCCTAACGTACCCCACATCCAGGGGGACACATCACATTGAAAAGTGATTTACACTATTTTTGCAAAGAGGATAGGTAACGCTCGATCCCCTTAACTAATGCTAACCACTGCCCCGTGTCAGGAGGCGAGCACATCAATGCTGAAAAGTGATATTTGCCCCCCCCCCCAAAAAAAAAAAAGTATAAATCACTTTTCAGATTTGACGTGTCCACCCCCTGACAAGAGGCGATGGTTAGTGTTAGTTAAGGGGAGCAATCCCAAACCTACCTCCTTTTTTGGACGGGAGGGGAGTGTAAGGGAAGTGTAAATCCCTTTTCGACGTGATGTGTCCCCCCTGCATGGGAGCTCATCACCAAATCCTAAGGATATTTTTTGATACCTATTTTCTCAATTGAAAACCCAACACACCCCGTGTCAATCTAAAATTGCTCACAGAGACTTATACACTTTTTCATCAGAGAACATTTGTTCCGAGAAGTGTTGAAATAAAAAAGTAGGTTCCCAAAAGGGAGAGAGAGTTGCCCCCAACAAGAACACATCACTTGTTTATTTGTGATGCATATCACACAGTAATCACACCAGTTTTGGTTCATTGATAATTTGTTCATTACCACACTCACACGTATACAATTGTTTTTATTTTTTATTTATTGGTACACACGTGTACACAATGGGAAATAATCATTTCTTTATCAAAATTGGTGTGATCAATGTATGATGTGTAAAACAACACATGAAAGGATGAGATTTCATTTTTTTTCTTTTCTTTTTTAGGCTATGTCTAGTTGCTATGAAAGGAAAAGATAAGAAACGAAAAAAATTCAAACTTTCCCACCTTTCTTACACATATCTAGTTGTCAAGAAAAGAGTAGAAGTTTTTTTCTATCATTAATTTTTCTTGCATTTGGTTGCACAGAAAATTTCATTAGAAATTCTTATATTCATTAAAATCCATTACAAAGCTTGTTTTTAACAAATGGGTAAATTACATAATGACCCCCTAGACTATCTAACATATTCTCCACTCGATTATCAATAATACCATGGATCCCTTTTGACTTACACTGTTGATTTCAAAAAACACATTGCCATCAGTTGTCCATTGTTAACTATTAGTCAAGGGAATCATGAGATCAAAAGTTTTTTTCCAAAACCCAAAACTATCCCCATGGCACGTGGGAGTGTTTTACCATGATACAAGTGCCCTTGACCTATATAAAGACAAAAATACTCTTATCCCCACAAAACTTAGAGAATTGTGCTCTCTTTTAGAATATTCCTATTCAATAGTCCGAAAATGAGCATATACTAGACCCGATCAAGACCGATCAAATTATGATCCGAGTGGCTAACCATCAAATTAGAACCACTATATTAATCCAATAGTCTAATTTGAGTAATTAAGACCCCAATACACATCCAATGGTCCAATTGGATTAATTAAGACCCCAATATGCATACAATGGTCTGATTAAGACCTCGATACAAATCCAATGGTCCAATTGGACCAATTAAGACCCTGATTCGCATCTAATGGTCCGATTAGACTGATTCAGACCCCGATAATCATCAAACGGTCTGATTAAGCTAATTAGGATCCCGATACACATCAAATGGTCCAATTAAGCTAATTAAAACCCTGATACATATCTAATGGTCCGTTTGGACTAATTAATACCTTGATACTCATCAAACGGTCAGATCAAACTGATTAAGACTAATTTAATTTGAGCGATTAAGACCTTAATACACATTAAATGGTCTGATTTATTGATTATCACCCCAATAAGCATCAAATAGTTTGAATGGACTAATTAAGACCCTATAAAACATTAAATAGTTTAAGCGGACTAATCAAGACCCTGATACACATCAAATAGTCTAATTAGGCTATGAAGCTCTTTATTCAGGATTCTAACCTATTTGATTCATGATTTGATGATATAGGCATGTGCAAACATATATCAAATATGAACTTGTGTAAACATATATCAACACCTGTGTAAAAAAAATATGTGCAAACATATATCAATGCTTGTGCAAACAAAATATATGTAAATATATATATCAATACTTGTGTAAACAAACATCTGTGCAAACATATATCAATACCTGTGTAAACAAACATATGTGTAGACATATATCAACACATGTGCAAATAAACATCAACACTATTGATTTCAAAACCTAATAAAATATTCCATCAATTACATAAACACTATTATAAACATACAACCACACTATAAAACCATAAATCTATTGGAACATCTTAAATGTCAACTACTATAAACATGTTGGAACTAACTAAATATCAATCACCTGTGCAAACATACAACCACACTATAAAATCACATACATTAATCATATAAACCAGTTGAAACATCCACTTATATCATCAACCTAAGAAACCTGTGTTGGTACCAATAAGTAGATGATATCATCAACCATATTCATCAACCTAAAACACTTGTCTTGGTACCAATATCATCAACACATCCACACCAAATGTTATTAGTAAAATACTTAAAAGTTTTTTCTACCAATATTTGCCACCTATATCATTAAAACAATTTAATGATCACTAGTATTTATAATTAAAAGTACCATCACAAAGATTTGACAAAAAAATATGAAAAAGAGTCATCATTGTCAATCCCTTCAAGACTCCAATAGGAATTCTAAATCCCTTTTTTTGTGTTTTCAAGTTTTTAATTTCTTCTTTTGGTTTTCAATATTTTAATCTCTATATCCATATCTTTTATCCAAATTCGAAGATCTTCCAGTTGTCTGTATAATTCAGGATCTCTAATACCCCTACTATAAAAATAACATCACTCAAAAAAAGAACAGGATGAATTTCGTGGTGATTTCGTCTTCACAATAATGACACTTATTAGCAATCATGATGAACAAAATAAATAAATAAATAATGATAACTATGTATTACTATTGAATATACTTACCATTTTTTGCACAAAAATAATACAATCGATTGAGGTTCTTATCCGATTTAGATGCCTATATCATTACTTTTTTTCACACTTCTATTTCACATTATAATACTTTAACTCATGAAAGTTGGTGTTAGAAAATGATTCCACATTCATAGACATTTTTGTTATTTATTATAAGAAACAAATAGCAACATAATCTATATACCACTACCACCACCACCACCATTCAATCACCATACACCACCACCACCGTATCACCACTATACACACCATACACCAACATTCAGCCACCATACATACCACCATTCAATCACCATACACTACCACCATTCAATCACCATACACACCACCACCACCACCACCACCACCATACACACCATACACCACCATCACCTCCATTTTACCACCATACCACCACCATTCAACCACCATACAAACCACACACTACCACCACCACAAACATTTAGTCACCTAAATCGCTTAACACACCATACATCAACCATTTACAATCATAATTAGCAAAGAAAAAAATAACATATAAGACATTAGCCTAATACAAAAAAAAAAAAAAAAAACAAATGTAGAAGACATTAGCCCAATTCAAAGTCCCAATCGATAAACTCATTTAAGTGTTGATTGTCATTATCAATTATAATATATTGTATATAGGGATTTTAACCCAATACAATTCATTGTAGCTCAATCTAATTAATCAATTAGCATTAAAAACTTCAATCAATTAATTTGTCTAAATAGGGATTTTTCAAAACTAATCAAGCTCTACAATAAACTCTTCATCGATTAAGGCTTGAAGGAGCCCTAAAATTTACCAAAAACAAAGGACAAAACAAGTTCATATTCATGTTTGTTAGTAGGTACAAAGAGAGTAGTCGCCGACGACACTGTTGAGAGAAAGAGAGAGAGAGATGGTTGTTTGTCGGGTAAAGAGAAGGGAGTCGTTGTCATTGGTTAAACAAAGAGATAGAAATGCCAACGACGAAGGGAGGTGCTAACGATATTATTGAGAGAGAGAGAGAGAGAGAGAGAGAGAGAGAGAGAGAGAGAGAGAGAGAGAGAGAGTGTGTGAAATGGGTTGTAAAGGGAGGAGTAAGGAGGGATAATATGGGTTTTACTTCATAAGGATAATTTTGGGTTTTCAAAAAATATTATTTTATTTATTTAAAAATGGTTTTAAACAATGAATATTATGATAAAATTACACTTAGACTAACTTCTGTAACTAGATTATTTTTGACAAAGGGTTTTTTTTTTGGTATTATTGATAGTTAAGAGGGGAGATTATATATTGTATCGTCTAGAGGAACATTATGTAATTTATCCTTAACAAATTAAGAAATTCCTTAATTTATGTTGGAGTTGGCCTCCCTTAAAATTGACTATGTTGGTTATATGGTTTAGCCAACGCTATATACCAGCAAAAACCTATTCCATGGAGCAAAGCCCAAACTTGAAAATCTATATATACTAGAGAGGATTTCAACCATCTTAAAAATCTATACAAATGGAATATTTTAATATTTTTATTTATTTTTAATTCTCATTAGTCATTGACCCGTGTGTAAACAGAGGACATTCACTAGTTTTCATGGACATTCACTAGTTTTCATTAAATCAAGCACATATTTTGAATTTTTGCCTTTTGAAAAGTAACTTCTTCCTATGTGCAAAACTGAACATCACACACACAACACTAAAATAGTTTTTATTTTATTTCGGTGTTGTGAGGTATTCAGTTTTGTCCATGGGAAAAAGTTATTTTTCACAGCTTTTAAACACGAATTGTGTACGGATTTTACGTGTACAGAATCCGAATGGTATTTTCCAAAGGAAAAAAAATTCAAAATATGGGTTCGATTTAATGAATTAATAAAAGAAAATTTAAAAACGATTCTCGGGAAAAGTGAACTTAGACGCCACCCAAGGGTAAAAATGTGATTTCATCTTCTTATGCGTCACCATAGCATGTTTGTTTTTAAATTTCGAAGGAAGCAGTGTAATATAAAAGTACGAAAACTTTCTCAGCTTTACATCACATCGGAGATTACCAAAAGATAATCACATTGGGGAAGGGGAAGAAGAAG
>JAOXJP010229880.1:0-10873 GCA_025762735.1 Platanus orientalis | reverse complement strand
ATCCTCATGACAAATAATCCATCAAAATCGATATTTTGAACCTTGGATAGGTTTAGAGTTCAAACCTACATCTTAAATTTTTTTTTTTTTAATTCATGGGTCGGCCTGAAGCCCGACTCGAGGCCCGGTCAATTATTGGGGGCCGGGCCCAAACCCCGACCCGAGCCCTCCCCTACGGGCCCAAGCCTCAGCCCGAGCCTGGTCTATAATTTGAGGGCCGGGCCTGGGCCTACTATGGTCCGGCCTGAGCCTGGCCCGTGCCCACCCCTAATCAGAGGGTTCAAATTTCCTCATTCTGTTAGATGGGGCAGCGGCAACATAGTTTGATTGGATAGAAACTGATGGGGAAAACTTTATCAGGGGCCCTGTTGACCGATCCCGACTAACCAGTGCCACCCTGACCCTAGAAGGACGGGACCCAAAAAGTTCCAAGAGGGCTGGCCCTGGCCCCCCAGCTAGCCTGACACTGAAACCCCGACCCTAATATGGAATCATCCCTCGGTACTCGACTCCGAGTGATCCTGCTAATAACTCTGACTATCACTCAACGTACTCGACACCCAAAAGACCACTCAAGGCCTTGGGGCTTCTTGGTTCCCGGGGAGACTTCGACTGTTTAAGATGACGACCCCGTCCAACTTAGCCTAAGGATAAGCATGACCCAAAAATCGTTATCTGGATAGGATGTCCTCTGCAGTAAGCCTGACAATTCTAAGAAAAAGGATAGAGAAGGCAAGAGAGACGCGGCCTAGAACGTGACTAGTAATGTTATGCGAGAACGTGGGGAAAGCAACATGCGAGAACGTGGGAGAAAAATGACATGCGAGAACGTGAGAGAAAAATGACATGCGAGATCCACTTTGATAAACCATCACTCAAGCCTATAAATATGGGTACCACCCCATCTCTTAGGTGTGAGACATCATAAACCCTAATAAAGAAGAGTTCTACTGCCTACAGTCCCCTACCTCTCTGACTTGATCGTCGGAGAGCTAGAAGCTAGCACCCCGCCGGCACTAGCCTCTTGACATTTTTCCATTTCTTGTGTATAGGACCTGCCTTGTCAAGGACTCGAGTCGACCGTGGGACCATCTGATTGGCGTAAAGGCGAAGGTGGGAATGATACACCATTAGTTGGCGCTGTTTGTGGGAAGCATTTTTCTGCAGGACCTAAGGTCTGCATGGTAGAAACCAGGTCGATGGTGGCTCAGCATGACCAAGTCAATGGAGTTGATGGACTGGAAACCTCTGTCTTCGATGGAGCACGCCCTGAAACCCTAAGGGTGAACATGCTTGAGCAAAAGATCTAGGAGCTGAGGGCGAATATGCAGCTGTTAATGGAGCAGAACTAGGAGATTATACTGGAGTTGAGAGGCTAAAGAAGTGCACCAAGCAATGGGGATGCAATGGCACAATTCCAATACAATATATTGTCATATTAGACCACATGTGTTAACTGTGGTGCAATTAGACACTTACCAATCCATCATGGGAATTTTATAGTTTTTAGAGAAAACTCATATCTAGTTCATTGCTGACCATACTATTTTTAGGATATTCTCATAGTCCTAGATAGTCTTGGTTTTCATATAGAAAACCTAATACACTTGACATGTTCTTTTCTCTCAGACACATGGTCAATAGCTATCTATGGAGTAATACATTCCATATTAGCAGCATGAACATGTCTTACTTGCTGCATGGCTCATGAGTGTTTATATCATTCAGCGGCACGATGCAATTCTCATTTTGTAGTGTCACTATGTGTGGGGTTTTCGAGTTCGCATGTGAGTGGTTTAATGACTTTTTGCAACTAACATGGCTTTAATTCATAAGTCAAATAGAATTCACTTGCAGTAACTTAGACAAAAGTCTAGTTTTATATTGTTCCCTTGCTCTAATTCCATTCGAGCCGGCTTAACTCATTAAGAGTTGGACTCGACAAGTTCGGTTTCACCACGAAAGTGGGACCTACCTTCAAGTTGTTAGATTTAATGATAGATCAATAACAACAATTAAGTTCGATTAATTCATAAATCAAATTTTATAAATTATCATTATGCTTGCATAATTGATTTGCAAGACTTAAGGTGTTGTGAATTTTTGATTCGCAAGAATTTGCTTTAGTCGCGCATTAGTTAATTGCAGATATTGACACAGTCATGCAATAGACAGTCTTAGCACAGTTGCACACTTGACAGTAGCATGCACAAGTACAATCACACATTGGCTCAATCACGCACCATGCGATCAATTGCAAAATTTTGCAAGTTGTCTTTAACTTTAGAACCTAAACTAGTTCATCCGAAGCTAGAAAGTGTCATTATCATGTTTCTTAAAGGTAGTGGAGACCTCCCATCACTATACAAGGGATAATAGCCAAGCTAACTCCGGGATACAATCTAGCACAGGCAGAACCCTTATCTCTCTACAAATTTGTATAGTGTGGTAGAGACGAACGAACCTCACAGGTAATTTAAGGTCATATTTAAGTCGGGTTTTTCCAAAAACTTATTTGTTTAAGAATTCATTTGTTTTCCCAAAAATCCGATAACATAACACATTTACGAGTTCATGTAAATGAACAAGCAATCATCTCAAGAAGATCAAAGTAATCTCTCGCAAATGAGAGCACTAATCTTCAAGAGGTAACTCATCTATAATCGCACGTAATCTCTCACAAGTGAGTATACCAACCATTGAGAGATTAGTTTTTGAACTAAACAATTAGTCTCTTAAAGAGATTGGTAACTGATTCAAGGACGTAGAAACATGTTGAGATTAAACTGCTGGATTCTAGTGTAGCAAGACAAATAGGAAGACAACGGAGTTTATTGCTCCTTGACAGTCGCCTATACTTCAAAGTCCACAAAGTACTTGGCATTCTCTCACAGAGGTGTACCACCTCCCATTTCTCTTTCTTCTTCTTTTCCCTTAATCACAAGGGGAATTCATCTGTCTGCCATTTTCCCTCACTCATGCCCCTTTTATAGAGGGAATACATCACCCGCAACTGAGTTTCAGTCGCCAGTCCATTTGAGAACCTTAGCTCTGTTTCTCTTCTTAATTTGACGCACAGGCTGCCCTTATAGAGAGACAGAACCTTCTCTCTCCTGTCACGTCAGCTGCCACTGCTGCCATCCCATGTAAACACTGTAACAAGGTGCAGGTCATACTTTGACCAACTGACGAGAGAGAGAGACATTCGCCAGCCCTGATGGCACATGCGACTCTCGGTCGCGCAAGGCATCTTCCCCTTTTTTTTTTAAAAACGTTCAACAAGAATAATATAAAACATTTTTAATCTTGATAATAAACAAGAAAAAGAGGAGCTGGAGACGGGGTTCACGTGGTTCGGCTGTATGCCTACGTCCACGGTGACTAAAGTCACGAGAGGTTTTTCTTTATTCACAAACTCAAGTTACAGTTCATATCAAAAAAAAAAAAAAAAAAACCTTTCAGTTACAGCAGCTTTTGGTTTTCCAATACAAACAGTCATTCAACAAGAAAAGAAGGACAACCACAAAAACAAATAAATGGAATGATTACAGACACAGAAGCCAGGTGATCATCTTCATATTCCAAATGCGGCCATTCTCCTTTCCATCGATAAATCTTGTTGATGATAAAGACGGTAGACATGTTGTTTGGTGGCATCATCTTCATATTCCAATCCAATAGCTTCTTCAGATACCTGCATTAGGGAAGTTGCTCGGCTGCTGCTCAACGGGAAATTCTTCAGATTTTGACATTTCCAAATGTAAATATTCTGCAAAGATGGCCAAGCTGTAGGATTCCGAACCTGTTTGCAAATTCTTACTAGTTTTGGTAGTTGAGAAAGATGCAGTTTCTTCAATCTTGGGAACAGAACGACTTCCACCTCATCTTCATTGTCGACAACTATCTCCTTGCCTTCTTCTTCATTCACAATCTCTGCAATTTCCGGACAAAATTTGACAGAAAGATTTTCAAGGTTGGAGAGATGGTTAATCATGTCTGGCGAGAAAAGATTACTCACCTTTGCACAATACCATATCACCAATTTTCTTAAGAATGTTAGGCTTTGGGGTTGCACTGATCTCCCCCAAATGGTCCTCAATTCGGGCAACTCCTCCACATACAATTCTTCCAAGCTTGCTAAGCCATTTCCATCAATTAGCGTCTCAATTGCATTACAGTATTTAACTGTACAAGATTGTAAGCCATTCATCATTTCCATGCTACACAAATCTGACAACTTTTCGTACCTCTCGTTATTTTTTAAGAGGAAAGAAGAAGACTTCATGTATCGATCATCACTAACATAATTAGTCATATCAAAGATGTTGACAACAAACCAGAATGACTTGAAGTGTTCTTTATTCCAATGAAAACTTCTTCTGAGAAAATATTCCAAATACTCCACGTTTGGAAAGTGAAATCCAAGAGAAATAAGATGTTTCAAGCTGATTAGCTCCTCCACCACAGCTATTGTATACTCACTAAACCATTTTCTCAATGTTTCCTCATCCATTAATATGTGCAGATCTTCTAGTAGAGTGAGTCTTGATAGCAGCCCGTCAGGAATTATGTGAGCAGGATGAGTTGCACAATATTTATTATTAAACAGTACTCGCAAACTCCGAAGACGGGTCAGTTGCCCAACCTCAATAGGCAAGTACTTGATAATTGTTTCCAGATGAAGCACTTCAAGTGTACTGAGATGCCCTACTTCTGATGGTAGAGTACTCAACCAGCGACAGGAACCTAGAAATAACCCTCGAAGGCTTGCCAATTTGGCAAGAGATGGTAACTTAGTGATGTTAGTATTTGATAGGTTTAGGACTCGAAGGCTGTGCATGTGCTCAAGTAATGACTTTGGGATTTCTACCAATTTGTAGTTCTTCTGCAACAATAATGTTGTAAGCAAGGTACATTCGAGCCTCTTATGTATGAATTTCAAGTCATTATACATCAATGACAGTCTCTGGGCTTGTTCCCAATCCTCCTCATTTGGCAGATCAGTTATTCCAGCACCTGCCTTCACCACAAACCTACAAACACCTTCTCCTTCAGGAGATGTGATTTTCAATGCCATATCTCTAATCATATCGTGCATCCTGACTTTCACTAATTGATGACAGTGATTCTCAATCTTTTCCAACAAACATGCATTGGTAAGGTCATTCAAGATAGTGTGTCCTTTATCATATACCTCACCAAAATTTAGCCTGTTGTCAATGAAACCCTCTACCCACCAATGCTCTATCAATTCAGCTACAAGAATTTTACAGTCCTCTGGGTACAATGCACAGTACAAAAAACAGTTCTTCACATTGTTGTCCTTTAATCGATCATAGCTAAACTTCAATTGCATGAACACTGACATTTCCATGTCGGCGCCAACCTGGAATGTAGCTTTCCTTAACTCTGTCAGTGCATTCCTCCACACGTGAACATTGTTCTCCATTCTTAAGGACCGTCCAATCACAACAAGTACAAGTGGTAAACCACCACATTCCTCAACTACTGTTCTAGCCAGTGGTTCAATATTTGGATAATTCACAACATCACCAACTTTCTCATGAAACAAATCCCATGCCTCTTTTTTGGACAAGACTTCGACCTTGATATTTTTATTAGTTTCCATTTGCCGACACAAATCTAGGAATCGACTTGTCAATACTATCTTGCAACCATTTTTTCTAGTTGGGTGAGGGACTCCTACAGCATTTAAGTCTACTCTATCCCACACATCATCCAAGAGTAACAAGTACTTCATTGGTTCCATCTCTTGGAATAATTTTCTAGAAACTCTATTTTCAGATTCAACATCATCGAACTTTAGTGACAATCGGTCTGCAATATCTTTTTGCATATTTTTCACACTACAATCTTTCGACACAGTGACCCAAATGACAATTTGAAACATCTGGATTATTTCCGGTGATTTGGTCAAATCATCAAGTACTGTTGTTTTGCCAACACCACTCATGCCCCACACACCAATCTTTCCAATTTTTTCATCTCTTAAACATTCTAATATCTCCCTTACAGTGTGTCTAATTGATGTTTCAGCCTTCGTAATTGATATATTTGTTGGCTCAACTGTTTTTGGAGGTGCAATGACCACCACGCCACTGTCAAACTTTGATTTATCCCTAAGCTTAGCAATGTCATCTTTCATGGTCATCATACATTTACTTAGCTTAATGCGCCACCAGATGTTGGGACAACATTCACCAAGGCATTTCTTATTTTCTTTGAACTCTACTTCTATCAGATTCACCTTATTTTTTATTTCATCCACCTTCTTGAGCCAAGATTTGCATTCACTAGTAGGCATTTTCGAGACCGTATTACCTTCTATTTCTCTTTCTACATCTTCCCTTCTTGCATTAAGATCTTCTGCTTCCCGATTAAGCAATTCAAAATTTTCTTGAAAATTATTGAAATAGTTAATTTGGCATTTAAGAGGAACCTATAAAGCTGTCCTTAATTCCCTTAGCAGTTGAAAATACTCCATGATGTTTAGCTGTCACAAATGTAAAGTATGATAAATAAAATTCAAACAATGTGATAAATAAAATTTGGAGCAGTCAGTTTACATAAATATTTAGTCTAATAGGTTTCAATAAATGGATTATCCTGTGGTTCAAGCAACATTTAGAACGAGTTACCAGGAGTTCAAAATCTACACAGTACCATAACAACAACAACAATAATAATTATAATTGACACACGTTTTTGTTGTTACTAATAAATATATGGTTTCAGAAAATACTTAAAATCGATGTTCCTTTTACACATCTAGCCGCTAATCTTTGTTCCACATGTTCAATTATTGCCACCCTTTGATCCCTAAATTTTCTTGAAACATAAAATTTATAAGAAAAAAGTGTATGAATTTTCTTTTAAGATGTCAAAGGGTCCATAAGCCCCTTAGCAAGGCTATCCCTCTAAGATTGATATATGTGTTATGTGGGTATAGTTGGTAATAAGGACAGTATAGACTTTATTGTGTATCTCAAGTGTATGTGTTTGGTATATTAAAAAAAAAACAAAAAACTCTTATCTTCATATAAATAAAGGTTTACCGTATGAGACAAGCTCACTTTTATATATTCTGCCATTTATTGTCTTGTTTCTCTCTTTGTTATTCTTCTTCTTTTCATCGTATTATTAACTCATAAACAGCTACAGAAGAAAAGAACTTAGTATCAGAGACTAACAACAATCCTGAAGACCTAGAGAGAATTGTAACATTAGTAGGATGTATGGCTGGCACAGCAGCCGTATGGAGGTAAGAACCATTAGAAGAAAAGAAAATTGTCAAGTGATAGATCTATATTTTTGATAAATTATGGTATTTTTTCTGAAATTTTTTGAGGCTATGAGAATTTATTTTATTTTATTGTAAAAAATATTCAGATTGGGGAAATCTGTGTGGTGTGTTGAATTCAAGAATATTTTTTTAATCGAATTGGCTGGTAAATACTAATCCATGACAATAGTAGCAATCCATCAAAATTGATTTTACCAAGTTTGGAGAAGTATTGAAGCCACGGTAGATGTTTTTCCACCATATGTTTACCACCAACCCTTAGACCGTACCAGCTTTTAACTTTTTTATTTACGCATATATAGTGCTGTTGATTTGGTGATGATAATGGTTTGTATACATACTATGATGATTCTGAAGGCTTTTTATTTTCTCTTTTTTCTTTGGATTCTTGGTGGTCTGGAGGCATATTGATACCAAGTAGAACAAAGAAGATACACACAAGTTATAGGGAAGCTCACCACCCACAGGAACCCACCCAGGGATATCGAACAATAGATACACTCACCACTCTAAGAAATCACCAAAGAGATACAGATATCACCACTCTAAGGAAATCACCAAGAGATATAGAGCAAACTCACCACTAAATGGAATCCACCGAATGGATAAGAGTAACAGAAGAAATCCTTTTTCAAAAGCTAAAGGTTGATTGTATTCAATATGACAAAATTCTCCACAAAAACCATTTACAACTTAGCATTGTATAGGACTTAGACTTGGAACAACCCTCCAAGTAGAGTAAAGTCTCATTACATTTTTAAGATAACAAAAATAGAATTCCAAGACCCACATAACTAAGAAGCTTAACCATAGACTCAAGTTACAACTTTCTAGAACATAAAGACAATCTTTGGAATGGGAAAAACCACAAAGAACCTCATAACTCGCAGCTTCGGGTTGACTATAGTCATCACAGATACCTAGAAAAACAACCATAACTTCTTCTATAGAACTCCAATTCGAACACCGTTTAAGGCATTGGAAACTAGACTCATAGATCTTTCCAATTACATATAGATCAAAGTAAAATTTTCATGGAGTTGGTATAAGTGTGTCTCACTCAGAAGTTACCCCAAAACTCTTGACGGAGATTGCACTAGAACCTTGCCAAGTTGTTGATTTATCTTGCGACATCAATAGTAGTATCATGGGACACTTGGATGTCATGATCTAAAGTGTCATGGGACACTCCGGTGTCAAGCTCCCCTGGTTAGAAAAGACTCACAATCAAGCCTTTCTCATCTTTTTATTCTTGATAGGGGGACAAGTCAGAGACATTGAAAATTGTTGAAACACCATATTTCCCCGCAAGCTCAACCTTGTATCTATTTTCTACAATACGTTGAAGCATTTTGAAAGGTATATCAGCTCTGGGCATAAGTTTAGCATAGCGCCTAACTAGAAAGTGCTCCTTCTGAAGATGAATCCACATCAAATCACCTTCCTTGAATGTTGTTGGTTTGTTGTGTTTATTAGCTTGCTTTTTGTTACTTCTTAGTTTTTTTGAGAATTCGATCCTGAACTTGCTCGTGAAGCTTCTTAATATGATTAAGTCTTTCCTCTGCATCTCCATTAATATGATGAGTGGTAGGAAGGGGTACTAAGTCAAAAGGATTTACACCATTCTATGCATAAACAACTTCAAACAGACTATAACCGGTAGTTTGGTTAGTCACCGATTGTAAGTAAACTCAGATTAAGCTAGGAGAAGATCACATTGTCAAATGTTTTTACCCACCAAACTTCTCAAAAGATTTCCCAAACTTCAATTAACAACCTTTGTTTTCCTATATGTTTTGTGGGTGACAAGTTGAGCCGAATTGAAGTTTAGTTTCAAGCTTCCACCAGAGAGTGTGCCAAAAGTGACTCATGAATTTAGTATCTCGATCTGAAGTGATGGTTTTCGGGATACCATAGAGTCTATTTATCTCTCGAAAGTAAAAATCAATCACATGAGACATATCTAAAATCTTGTTACAAGGAACAAAATGTGTCATATTGGAGTATCGATCTACAATGACCATAATATGATCCTTACTTCTTTGTGTCCTTGGCAATCCTGAAACAAAGTCCAAACTAACATCTTCCCAAGGTGCTTTAGCAACTGGAAGTGGTGTGTAAAATCTGGTATTCTGGCCATGATTCTTGGCAATGTGACAAATTTGGCAACGCTCTATATGTCACAAGACATCTCGCTCTATCTTTGGCCAATAAAAATGTTATTTGACAATAGTAAGTGTCTTATCTCTTCCAAAGTGACCAGCAAGTCCTCCACTATGAGCTTCAATGATAATGGCATTCCTCAAAGAGAATTGTGGAACACATAAACAATTTCCATTGAATAGATAAGGACCCTTTGAGCACTCTTCTCATACTTTAGCAAAGCAAGGGTCTTCTTTGTACAACTACTTCCAAATTTCAAAGTCTAAGACCTTCACTTGCATAATAGAAAGCAAGGAATGTCGTCGGCTCAAACCATCAACCACTCGATTTTGAACACTTATCTTATGCTTGAGAACAAATGAAAAGGCCTATAGGAACTCACTTCATTTGGCAAGTCGGTTGTCAAGCTTTCATTGACTAGTCGAGTAATTTAACTTCATTATCAGAAAATAGGATGAACTCCTTAGGGAGGAGGTAATGTCTCCAATGATCTAAAGCACATACAATGGCATAGAATTCCTTGTCATAAGTTGAGTACTTCTTGTGAGATTCACTCAACTTTTTACTAAAGAAGGCAATAGGCTTGCCTTCTTAGCCGAGTACCACACTAATGCCCACATTAGGAGTATTACATTCTACCTCAAACACCTTATCAAAATTTGGTAAAGAAAGGATAAGATCTTCAATCACCTTCTTAATAAATTCAAAACTTGTTCAACTTCATATGTCCACTTAAAAGTACCTCCCATCAAGCTTTCAGTGAAAGGGAAATGATAGTGCTAAATCCTTTGATGAGTTATCAATAGAATGAGGCTAGACCATGAAAACTTTAGATGTCATGAAGAGAATTAGGACTAGGCCATCTTGTGATTGCCTTGATCTTGCTTGGATCCATCTCTATCCCCTTACTTGAAATGACATAGCCCAAAAAAATAAGGCTATTAGTGAAGAAGTAGCACTTCCTCAAGTTGGCGAAGAACTTTTGCTCTCTCAAAATGTTGAACACTTGCTGACAATGCTCCAAGTGTTGCACCTTATGCTTGTTGTACACCAAAATACAATCAAAATATACAACAACAAAATATCTAATAAAAGGTCTAAAGACATGATTCATAAGGCACATGAAAGTACTAGGTGCATTAGAAAGTCCGAAAGGCATAACCATCCATTCATGGAGGCCATCCCTTGTCTTGAAAGCAGTTTTCCATTCATCTCCCACTCTCATTCTGATTTGATGATAGCCACTCAAAAGATCTACTTTAGAAAAGATAATGGCTCCATAAAGTTGGTCAAGAAGATCATCAAGGCGAGGAATTGGAAAGTGGTACTTGATGGTAATCTTGTTCACCGCTCTATTATCAACACACATCCGCCATGTTCCATCGT
>JAOXJP010229879.1:0-10873 GCA_025762735.1 Platanus orientalis | reverse complement strand
GGCCCACACATGGCCTTGGTGGGGTCCACACATGAAGCCACACAAGGAGGAGCATGCAGAAGTACTTGAAGATTGTTTATGAAGACTTTTAATTTAGTTTTGAGTTTTTATTAGATTTCCTGTTATTTAATACTTTAATAAATATTAGAGTTATGATCCATTAGGTATTTTTATTTTTTATATTAGGCATATTTGTAAGAAACCCCAAATCAGGGTTTTATGAGAGAGAAATCATCTCACATGACTGGAGGGGAGGGGAGGGAATTGATGTGTGGCTGTCAGCTGGTCAGTTTTAGATGTCCTTTTTGGCTTATAAAGAGCTCCATGACTTGCATGTTTTTTTAATGAAGTTTAATAAAAAAATTCTTGCTGGTTTTTTCCCTCTTTCTCTCTTACATGAGTGGGTGGGTGTCATTTTCTTCTTCAAGCTTTGATGTCAAGCTTTGGGCCATGAATGGTGAAGTCTATGGTAGTGTGAGTTGGTGATTTCTCACAGGTATCTATTTCTTTCTCCCATTTTTTTTTTCTTTTTTCTTCTCCTTCTTATTCCATTTCTCTTTTTATTTTATTTTTGCTCACTGATTTTCATCTATTAAAGATTTTGGAAAATCTTCCATCAACCAACTCTTTAAGTATCTTGAACGGTTGAACCTACAAAAGCTTGCACATAGTTATCCTTGAGTTTTCTTTATGGGTTACCTTGATAAAACTCAATAAAATCCAAATCCAATCCATGTGGCAGACCTAGGCACCTGTTTTCCATCAAGAATTCTTCTAAGAACTTTTCTTGAATAAGTTCTTGAAATACCTAGGTTTGTAAGCGTCAAGCCCCAAATCTTGATGAAAACCAAAGACTGACACACGTGATAGTTAGTAAACATTAACATTAATATTCAACTTATAGACATAAATAAATAGATACCACAATTTTCCTTGACAAAATTTTGGTAGCATCCCCCCATAAATTGGACCCATGGGAAATAAGTACCCCTTCTTGAAAGAATGTCTCTTGATAAACAATAATTATAGCACTCCTATAATTAATCCATCATCACAATCATAGTTATTAAACCCGGACCGGACATTGACCTGGCTAAGAAGCTGGGTCATTGGTTCAACCAGTGGATCATTGGTCAAACCGTAGGGTCAATTAAAATATTAAAATATTTTTATAAAAATTATATCTAAATAATATAATGTGTTGCAAAAAATATATTACAATTTTAAATTACATTTTGTAAAAAGATGCATAAATGTGTATGATAAAAATGAAAGTTTTGTTTAAATTATTATGTTTTGGTGATAGAAAGAAAGCACAAGATGGTATCATGGTCTAGTGGTTAAGAGATTATACTTTAAATCTAGTTACCCGAGTTCAAATCTTAATAAAACTTGTTTTTTATCCTTTAATACCCGAATTTCAAAAGATGGTCTAACCGGTCGGGTTGGACGGTTCCACAAAAAACCATCTGGCCCGGTCGGGTTTGCATGGATTTCACTGGGTTACTTGTAAAAATGATCCAATTGAAAACCCATACTGGTTGAGGTGCCGGGTCACCGGTTCGACCGGCCGGTCCGGTCTAGGTTTAATAACTATGATCACAATACATATATACGAACTGTCCTCCTGACAGCTGCTCATCTATTCATCCAGTCATCCATGAAAGAAAAAGAAGCAAGTAAAACTATCCCATAGTGGTTGTGTATACAACATTGGTCTCCAAAAAGATAAACGGTGACTCAACACGTACATGAGGTGGGAAAGTAATACATACAGAGCCTCTACATAGTCACTTTAAGTCCTACTAGACACTCGTAAGAGCGCCAACACATCTGGAGCGACCAAGGGGCCAGCTCAAAGAACAAAGCCAGGGCAAGATGAACCAGAACTGGACAATATCATGCAAGTGAACCGGAGCGTTACAGTAAGTCTTTTCCCCCATTAATCTCTTTGCTGTTCTTCCCTTTTGAACCCCAGAAAACCATATTTGAAGCCTGCAGTTATACATTTACTGGGTTTTCCACCAGTATTTTGTTACAGATCAGGAAACTTGAACTGCTATAACCTGCATATGATACATAAGCCCTCACTCATTGATTTCTGGACACTAGACCAAGAAGCCCCTGTTTTCACTATTGCTGAATCAATCTCATAACCTACGGCTGAATCACAATCCTCTTCCTTCCCTGTTTTACCTTCCTAACACCCAGAAACTCTCACTAAGACCTGCACCCACATCATTCTCAGTTTCTCTGGTTAAATCTGAGAAATCCAACCCCAGTATATAGTGTGTATAACAGTTGGAGGCTGAAGCCTATCCCATCAATAACCTTGGTATTAGTCTGCTCCTCACTGTTTTCCTGTAAACCAGACCTGAGTTTAGCAGTCCATGACCACTTTTTAGACTTGTGAAGCTTCTATTTTATCTCTTATTAAACCCTGATCTTCAGACATAACTCAGTCCCTGTGCACTACCTACCATTGGAAGGGCAGATATCTGAATACTAAACCTTCTATATTGGCCTGTTAGAATCAGTGTACTATGAGGTTTTCTAAGGATTGTCAGAGCAAGGATACAAATACTTCTAGTTGCTGGTTGGGTTTCCTAGACCTGATGGAAGTGTGGTACTGGCAGGGAATGTCCACTGATTTCCCCGAATAATATATTAAAATCTATCCTCGAGCTGGATTTCAAGTTGTGTACTACATCAATAATGTAGAAAATTGCTTATTCTTCATAAACTATTGGATACAATAGATACAACTATAGGGAGCTCAAAAGAAATTTTTAGAAGCAAAAACAAAATAGAGATATTTATTTACCCCATGTTTCAAAACCATGTTGAATGGTCATTTCATTTTCGTTTTCTATAGGATTTAAATGCATAACAGTGTCCTAAATGGAGTCACAAGTCATTACGAGAATGTTAAAAAAAAAAAAAAAAAAGAAGGAAAAAGGAATATCATATAGGATTAAAATAGATGAACGCACTTCTATTTTTCCTAAACATTCAGAAGACGATTCATTGATCAGTTGATGGATTCATGCACTCAAATACTTTGCAATTCATTCCGTCACACATGGTTTCCAAATAGAGCCTTAGGAGATAAAAGTCCAAACTGTAGGAGTGAAGACATATATTTTTTATTTCATATATATATATATATATATATATTACCTCAAAAAGGAATTCATAACGAAGTTTTGGATTAAATGAGATTGTCTATGATGTTCTTTTACTCCCAAACTTGCTTTTCAAGCCTTTAAAGCTTCTTTATTGGCTATTCTGAAGCTTCCAATATTCAAAATTAATGATCTCTTAAATTTAATACAAAGTATGTCCATCACTAGGATAAATTGTAGGAGCACTGACTGTACTTCACTTTTTCTAAAGTAATTATATTGATAAATGGAGGAGAAGATCTGCAGAGGACATAGGTGTATGGATTTGCTCTTTGGTCCCTTTTTAAAAAACAAATTATTTCTGCTTTAGGGATCCTCGGTGAAGGTGTGGGCTTTCTTAGTTTTACTTTTTTTATGTAGTGGTGATGTAGGCTTGTAGGGGACGCAGGGATGCTGTTGGGGTTTCTTGGGAGCTCCCCCATGGTGCCTAATTGTATCTTTTTGCCTTTTTTGTGTATGGCAAAAAGAGGACTTCTCATTCCCTTTTGTCCTCTTGTAGCCCTTTTTTATGCCTTTTTTTTTATGGAAAATTACCATTATCAGTATTACAAATAAGAAATTGAATGGAGAAGGATTGAGCCCAAATTTTAGACATTTGCTCAGGCATACAAAGAATGCAATTAATGGTTCAACAAAGATCATAAGTAGAAAGCCTCACTATAATACCTTGACATACAATCATTTACTGCTAACACTGAAATCTAACTTGCGATGCAAGTGATCATAGAGCTTTCATTTGCAACAGTACTTGTAGAAAGGCAAAAATACGGATTTGAACAATCAATAAATGAATTGAGCAAATAAGAAAGCCCCAATTACCTCTTGTGATGCAAAACATTATTTAACTTGCATTTACAACAGTATTTATAGATAACATAAATAAGAAACCGAATAATCAACATATGAATTAAGCAGATAAGAAGAGTTCCATTACCTCTTCATCATTTCCTTCCAACAGGAGGTTTGCTTTATCACTTACAACAATTGTCTTCTCTGAAGACTTTTTCCTCCAAAGCCATGTCTTGTGGTCCATGACTTTACTGAGTATTTCTATTCAAACAAAACAGAATTTTTTTTATAAATTCATCTTGGATTCTAATTAAGCATCTTAAAGGTTAGAATTTATACATGGAATAAAATTTATTCATTTATTATTCCTGGAAGAGAATCATACATTCTGTGATAAATAAATTCTATGAAAAGCAACATGCAAAACCCTGTATTCAGTTCAAGATGACAAATCAGTATACCAGTGATGGCTACAGCCAGTGAACACATTTGAATAAAACAAAAAAATATGAACGTCAGAGATTGTCATAGAAGAACTACCATTCATGTACTAGGAGAAAAAAAACGCTGTCCATGAAACAGATAGTTCGAAAAACCTAAAAAATTTGTGATTGATTGTCACATGACTAGGAAAAGTGATGAAGGGTTCTCACCACATGGATTTGTTGAACACTTCAATAAATGATCAAAGTAAATTTAGAGTTATATTTCCACAAAATTTTGAATGTACATAGTTGTGCCACTAAGTAGTTCACGTATCATAACAATCATATTGTTTACAAGACAAATGATATTTCCAATTTTTTTTTTGATAATTTCATGATGATATTTCCAATCTGTAAATTAAAATTTGCTGATGCATATATGCAGCAAAACTCACGCCCAAATTAACAATATTAATAGAAGGAAATTTGCCAAAAATATTTTTGCTCGTAGCACTGTAAATCAAAATTTGCTGATGCATTTATGAAGCAAAGCTCCCACCCAAGTTAACAGTATTAATAGAAAGAAATTTGCCAAAAAAAAAAGCTCTGAATCTGAAAGAAGGTAACATTCCTAAAATTTAAGGAATATGACTTCTGTCTCATGAATTGTTGCATAATTACCATTGAGCTCAATCCACTCTTCTTCATCTACTTCTTTTGTGATGAATAACTGTATTTCATTAAGAAGAAGAGAAACAAAACGGGAGATACAAGAGGAATGTTGTGTAGAAACCTAGAGATTGGGATCATATGCAATAAATAGAAGAGAGAAAATAGTGCAAACAACAATCACACAAAGAAGAAGACAATTTAACACGGTTCAACTTGAATCCTATGTCCACGGGTGAAAATGGCGAGAGATTTTTCACTATGAGCAAAAACAAAGATTACAATGAGCAGTGTGGATGCCTTCTCTTTGAAAACCATGTTTCAGGTTAAGAGAAGAATCCGACCAAACAACCACCACGAAACCCCATTTCAAACGTGGGCTTAGAACCCTAAATACCCTAACTTGCCAAAACGAAACTTTGTGTGAAGTCAGGACATGACTCTCGACTGAGAGTCGTGTGCATTAAAGCCACTGACTCAACAAATCTCCACCTTGGCTTTAATTCTAGTAAGGTTACATAGTACAAAATGCTCTACTCCCATCTTCTCCACACAACCCCTAAGGGTAACTCTAGATAATGTGAACACTAATCAAGTCCAAGCAATGTTGAAAATGACTTGGTCATCATGTTTGCTAAATTATCATCTGTGCCCATCTTCTTAACAATGATCTGGCCTGCGAGAAGATATCACGTATTAAGTGATATTTGACGTTTGGTCCTTTCATGATACATCTGATTTTAGTCAGATGTATAACGTTTTGACTGTCATAATACACAACAGCCAAACCCTACTCCAGGCCTAGCTTGCCAAGTAATCTTCTTAACCAAATAGCTTTTTCACTGCTTCAGTCGCCACTATATACTTGGCCTCAGTAGTAGATAAAATAACTGTAGACTGTAATGTTGTTTTCCAACTCACTGCACAACTTGTAAGGGTGAAGACATAACCTGTTAGAGATCTCTTATCATGATTACCTGCATAATTAGAATCCACAAATCCAACCGCACAACCACGAAGACCACCTATTTTATCAAACATCACTCCAACATCTACACTAGTTCTCAAATACTGAATTATCCATTTCACTGCTTACCAATATGCCTTCCATAGACGTTCCATATACCTACTCACAACACTAACATATGAAATGTTAGGATCAATGCAAACCATACCATACATAAGACTCCCAACTGCACTAGCATATGGAATATGAGATATGTTCTCATTCTCATCCTCAGTCTGTGGTGATAAGTCTGTACAAAGTTTAAGGTGATTTGCAAGTAGAATACCCACAAGTTTACAATCCTACATTACAATCTCAAAGTAGTTCTTCTAAGACAAGTACAATTTTCCTGCTTTTCAATCATTGCGAATTTTCATGCTCAAAATCTTTTTTGCTGTCCCCAAATCTTTCATCTCAAACTCACGACAAAGTTAAACTTTCAACCAGTTGATTTCAAACATGTTCTTAGCAGTAATAAGCATGTCATCAACATATATTAATAAGTACATCAAAGAACCATCTGAAAGTTGTTTAAAGTAAACACAACTATCATATTGACTTTTAAAAAAGTCAAATGCATACATGAAAATATCAAACCACTTATACCACTATCTAGGCAATTGTTTTAGGCCATACAAAGACTTTTACAACAAATAAGCATAATCTTCCTTACCTGAAATGATGAACACTTTTGGCTGATGCATGTAAATCTGCTCATCAAGCTCATCATGCAGAAACGTTGTCTTAACATCAAACTTCTTTAAGTTAAGCATAACCACCATGGCAAGTAATATGCATATAGAACTATACTTCATAATTGGTGAGAATACTTCATTGAAGTCTATATCCTTTTTTTTATTATAACTCCACCTTCAGTAGTAAACTTGTAACCATTGGAGTCAAGTGCGCCCAAAGATATTAGGTTCTTTAATTCTGGTACATGCCGACCATTAGTCAAAGTCCTAACTATCCCATCATACATCTTGAATCAAACTGTTTCAATCCCTACAGTCTTACAAGGCATATTGTTCCTCATCAAATTGTACTACCATTCATCGCTTTGTAGGTTGTAAACTAATCTTTGTTTGGCTATATATGGTAAGAGCAACCCGAGTCAAGTATCCATTCCTTATCTGTATATACATTATAATGAGTAACTGACAGAATATTTTCAAAACCATCAGAAGAATTTTCTTCTGCAATGTCAACAATATCCTTCTCCTTTTTCTCCTTGAGCTTTGGATAATATCGCTTGAAGTGCACTAGCTTGTGATAGTAATGGCATTCATCATTTTTCGATATAGATTTTGATCTAAATTGACCTTTATCACCTGAACCCTTTTCCTTCGTTCTTTCTTTCATAAATAGACCTTCTGCCTGCTATTCATCCTCTTCTTCAAACACCTTTTTCCTCAATTCCTTAGAATACAAGGATGTCTTAGCATCCTCCATAGAGATGATATTTTTTTTAATTAAGTAAGGTTGTAACAAAGTGTTCATATGATGCAGGTAAGGAACATAAAACAATGATAGCTTGATTCCCATCATCAATCTTAATATCAATATTTTTCAAATCTATAATGATTTTATTGAATTCATCAAGATGGGATTTCAAAGACATATCTTCTCTCGTTCTCAATGTATAGAGACGTTGTTTCAAAAACAATCAGTTCATTAGAGACTTGGTCATGTACAGGCTCTCCAACTTGAGCTACAGCCCAACTGCAGACACCTCATCTGCAACCTCTCACAACACCTTATCAGCCAAGCACAACTGAATCGCACAAAGTGCCTTGAGGTCAAATTCCTCTTTGTTGTCTTCTGACATCGTTGCAAGAAACTTTTCCTTTCCCACCAAAAAAGTTACTCCTAGTTGAAGCAATATGCATGAATCTTCATGCACCATAGATTGAAGTTGCTCAGCCCATCGAATTTCTCCATTTTGTACTTTGCTGCAATGTCAAAAAAAAAAACTCCAATCGTAACCTAGGGTTCTAATACCAATTTGTTGTGCAGAAACCTAGAGACTTGGGATAATGTACAACAAATATAAGAAAGAAAATAATGCAAACAGAAATCACCCAAAGAAGAAGACGATTTAACGTGGTTTGGTTTGAAGCCTACGTCCACAAGCAAAAACAGCGAGAGAGATTTCACTTTGAGCAAATATAGAGATTACAATGAGCAGTGTGGCTGCCTTCTCTTTGAAAACCCTATTTAGGTTAAGAGAAGAAGTCCACCAAATATCCACCACAAAACCCCATTTCAAACGTGGGTTTAAAACCCTAAATACCCTAACTTGCTAAAATAGAACTCTTGGTGGTTCCGTGTGAAGTCAGGACACGACTCTTGACTGAGAGTCGTGTGCATTGAAGCCACCAACTCAATAAGGATGAACCTAAAAAGAAAGAAAGAAAAGCACAAGAATGAAAGAAGAAAAAGATCAAAATCAAAAGGGAACAGCTCCCCCCTCCCCCCGGCTGCCGCTTAAACCCAACTACATAGTGGCTAGTCAAGGAGATTACCCATATACATAACTTCCCTATGCACCAATGACTTTGCTAGATCATCCCCTAAGGACTTTACCACTTTTGGAATCCAATGGAATGAGATTTTCATAGAGGATGCAAAAGAGAGTGTTTCCTTCACAAAATGAGTAAATCTCCAGTGACCATGCTTCCCCAACTTCATCCACCTAATTATGTAACTGAATCACTTTCCACTATCAAATGATGGAACCCAAAAGAGGGAGACATCTTTAGCCCAAAGAGCAAGGCTCAAACTTCCACTAGGCATATGGCTCAGTGAACTGGGATGTTATTATCCAAGTTCTCATTAATGTTGGATTTCCTCCTAACTTAGCGGGTTGAATCACTACTTGTGTTACACCTTCATACAACTTAATTCTCTCAATGAGTCTCTTGCATGACATTTCAGAAGAATGAGGGGCTATATCAGGGAGATCCCATGTTCCCCTACTTTTTTTGTCTTTATAGAAGTGTTCGCTTGTCTATCGAGAAACAGGGTACAGAATGGACTGTTCAAACTTATCACAATGTCACTCACCTCAAGTTTCTCATGTGAGTTTACAAATGATCTGCTGGTTTTCTTCTGTGATGATGTGAATACTGGCATGGCTTTTAAAGGTTGCCTAGCAGAGTACTCTAATATATTCAAGGCCTCAGAGTCGATGAAAAGAAGAGCAAGTTATTCTGTGCAGGGTCAACTTGGAAACCAAAGAGGAGATTACAGCCACTTTGGGATTCAAAATTGGAGATCTCATCAATTACCTTGGGTACCTCTTCTCTCTACAAAAATGACCATAAAGGACTGTTTTCCTTCATCAAATGGAATGAGTCCCGTCTCCAGAAGGGAAAATTTTATCATATGCTACGAGAGTGGAAGTTTTTCCATTTAGAATCCAAATTTTCTGGACTAATCGGTTTACCTTCCTGAGAATGTTATGCGTGCCCCTGAGCCAATCTACACTAAGCAGGACTGAATATGTGCAAATCTAAATCTGAATTTGAAAATTTGAGGACCAAAATAGAGAAGCAATTCCAGGCATATCTGTGGGTTAGATGGGTTAAATTTCTCTTTCAAAAGGAAGGATCTATGGACAAATCATTATTCATTCTGATTCCTCCTGGAGTTGGAGGAAATTCTCAAGACCAGGAATGCTGCTAAGGGGTGCATATCTCAAATCATTGGCAATGGGGAAACCGTTAAGAAGGTGATTTGAGAATAAGGTGCCAGAGCACGGATTTATCTCATGGTTGCTTGTCCTGGACAGATTAAAGATGTGGGATAACTTACTAAAGATGGGTTTTGTTAAGGATACCTAAAGCGTTTTTTGTAGGAGGGTGGCAAGTACTACCCATCAGTTCTTTGCCTACGTCTGCACTAACCTAATTTGGTCTTGCAAAATACCAAAGATATGAAGGCCCTTTGGAGACTAAGTTGCCATGCCTTAGCAATAACTTCACTGGCACTGATCTTATACCAAACAAAAAAAGTGTGGTTTTCAGCACAAGGGTCTATGGAGATGAGAGCATAAAGGAATAGAAGAAAATCCTCCAATAAGTTCTTGCTAGTTGAAACCACTGCTACCAAGAATTTGGTTGAAGCTCACTTAGGATTCGCTAGGCTGGAAGCTAAGGTCATTAAAGCCCATCCATTTATGAATTTCTAAGCAGCTGGGGTATCAATGTATTGCAAAATGTCACCCACCGGACGTTGGATTATTCATACTCAATACAAATGGGTCTCTCCAATTCGGTTGGTGGATGCTCAGAACCGGCGTCTCTGATTTTCCATGAGCTTCAGGGTATTGAGTTTGAGCTTAGAGCTGCAGTCCATCAAGGATAGTGAAATCTCATCGTCGCTTGAGACTCTTCCTCGGCTTAACATCGGATGCCACAAAGAAGCTAGAACTTGGTTTACTTGGAATTTGCTCTTTTCTATAGATGCCTAGACAAATCTGTCTGAACCTAGTCTGGTTGCCATGAATTGCATAGAAAAGAAAAGAAAAGAAAATCCCACAAGAAAAGAAAAGAAAATAATCATGAAAAATACATGACAAAACCAACTTTTCAGGGCAACCAGATGGCTTAAAAATGATTACCTGAGAAAATTTTGTCATGAGAAACCTTTTCATGGCAACCAGACTGAGCCTAAGTGTTTAGCATGAGCTCAATAAATTGATTCTTTTTGCACTTCCTTGGACCATATTCCTCTGTTTTTCTTAAATCTGGTCCGGACACCAGCTTGGGGGGGGGGGGGGGGGGGGGGGGGGGGGG
>JAOXJP010229878.1:0-10873 GCA_025762735.1 Platanus orientalis | reverse complement strand
GAGGATGTAGCAGCTACCAACATGACAACAGTCACTTTTGGCTCATTCAGTCCCACTCATGTATCAAGCTTGTACGTGATGCTGGTGTCACCTTCTCAAGATACAAAGGTGTTCTCACTGCCACGTCAACTTACATTTGGATCTTTAGACTCTGTCATTATCAGCCACATTGCAGAGACTTCATCTATCTGAGGGAAATATGTGTGTCATTCACCAAGACAAGAGCAACAAGCTCCCTTGGTTGAAGATGTACATTCCAAAGTTGAAGGGATGCCTTTTGATGATAAAGGTTGGACTGTAGTTACCTGTCATAAGCGAAAAACTAAATACCTTCAAACTCCACCTGAGCCGAGACCAAGGCAACACCGAAGGAAAAGCAAGCGGTTGTAGCAAAGAAAAAGAAGAAAAGAACAAGAAAGAGTCAAACACAAAAGGTTTCACCTACTGACCTTGAAGATGTTCTTAAGCAGCCTCCTCGCATTCCAGTGACTCTTTTAGAGTTCATGCCAAAGAAATTTCTACTAAAAGAATGTGTGAAAGTTCATGGTGTCTCTTGTTATGCAATTCATGAAGGTGAGACATCTGAGGACAATGTTGAGGATGTGTCTGATGCAGGTTTTGTTTCCTTAGATAATGAGGAACAAATTTCAAGTGATAATCTTCTTAAGCACCTAAAAGAAAACTCTGAAGCAGAAGAAGAAATTTCACCCACTAGCAATAAGCCAAAGCCAAATATTTCTTGTATGTCTACAATCACCTTTACAGATGAAAATTTTCAACTTGGTTCTCGCCCACATAACAAGCCCTTGCATGTTTTAGGGTACATGCTTAAACATAAAATTCGCCGCATCCTGCTTGATTGTGGATCTGCAGTGAACCTGATGTTAATTCGTACATTGAGGCAAATAGGAATCTCCACAAATGAACTGGCTTGCAGCAAGCTGATGATTCAAGGCTTCAACCAAGGTGAACAACGAGTAATCAGTATGATCCGACTTAAACTCACCATTGGAGACCTGGAGTCAACTACGCTCTTCCATGTGATTGACTACAAGACATCATACCATCTTCTCCTTGATTGCCCATGGTTGCATGAGACCAGGGTAGTGCCTTCTACCTTGCATCAATGCTTCAAATATTATCAAGACGAAATGTAGAAACGGGTTGTGACTGAAAGTCAACCATTCACTAAGGCCGAAGCATATTTCGCATACGCTAAATTTTACTTAGAGGATGAAGTGATTCTAGAAGCATTACCCGTAGCCGTCCCCATTTCCAATAAAATTTACGAAGGGAAAGAAGTCCAAGACCCTTCAAGTGGGTCATTCCCTATTGGAAAGCATCAAGGTGATCAAGAAATTTGTAAGTCTGCACCAAAGCTGACACTTCCTATAGGCACTAAGGCAACTCTAGTCTTACGTTATGTGCCAAAGTCACAAAGAAAAGAGGGGGATTCATTTTTTGAAGCAACAACCAATAAAGGAAAATCTCCTCTTTCAAAGGTTGACCATGAGACATTGCAAGAAGACTTAGCTCTTCAAGCCTATGTCATTTCAAATACAATGGTTTCTAAACCATCTCTTGAAGGGTTTGTGAAGGCATCCACGTCAATGCCCACTACATCATAGACTGACAAGGTAGATTCTTTACTAATTGAGCGACAGCTAGATGGGTGGTATGATCCCATTGTTTGTAAGCTTTTTGAGAAGGCTAGATACAAAAAGGAGAGCTGTGATAACTGGCTAAACTTTTTCCTGCACAAACTAGCGATGTAATGCATGGATTAATACAACACAATGTAAGTTACGAATGGTAGGAGAGAAAGTGCTCCCATCAAGAGTTGGTATTAGGTCCACTCCCCCCAAGCCTATTCGCATTTCTGACAAGAAGAAAACATCCACTCATCACATTACTATTGAGGTTGTTGATGAACCAAAGGAAAAGAAGTTAGTGCCATCACGCTCTTCTATTTTTGATTGGATTGGTAATGCAACTTCAGGTGCTTCAGTTTTATTATCGATTAGGGGGGCGAGTAGTCATGTCTAATTAGCAAACTTGGCTACAGAAAAGATCTGCACTCTCACACCTTGGTCCGCAGTCTCACAATGCCAAACCAAAAAGTGGCATCCAAAAATGGCACCGATCAGAGTCAGATCCTACTATGGCTAAAGGGGGTGATGAACCAAGAAGTTCAATCCTTTCTAACATGAAATGGAGAATGAAGTTAGAAGTATCTCTAGGAGAAACTTTAGTGGTTAAGCAACACATTGTGATTCTCACCAATAAGCCAAGCCAAAATCTCAATAGTGAGAAGGAGCCTATACAAGATCGGGATTCCAACAATCATTAGGAGAAATTTGAAGAAATCACTTCAGTCAATCATATTATAGTCCAAGTGGTCGAAGAATCTTCTTTGGATGATCTCCTCCGGTCTTCGAAGAGGTGGGGCAAGCAACCATTGATGAACTCAAGGAGTTAAACCTTAGCACCGAAGAGGACCCTCGACCCACTTACATAAGTGCTTCGTTAAATCCAAAAGAAGAAATAACATACCTTGAATTGCTCTAAGAGTATAAAGATGTCTTTGCTTTGAGTTATAAAGAAATGCTTGAACTTGATCCCAAAGTGGCAGTTCACAATCTCACTGTTAAGCATGGTGTGCATCCTATCAAACAAGAACAATGTCGCTTTCAACCTAAGTTGCTTACAAAAATTGAGATTAAAGTTAATAAGTTGATTGAAGAAGGCTTCATTCGAGAAGTAAAGTACCCAACATGGATTGCCAACATAGTACCAGTGAAGAAGAAGAATGGGCAAATATGGGTGTGCGTTGATTTCAGAGACTTGAATGATGCATGTCCCAAAGATGATTTTCCCTTTCCCATCACTAAACTCATGGTTGATGCCATTACAGGTCATGAAGTGTTGTCTTTTATGGATGGCTCATCAGGCTACAATCAAATTCAAATGTCACCTAAGGATGAGGAGTCAACTGCATTTCGCACTCCAAAAGGAATATATTGTTACCGCGTTATGCCTTTCGGCTTGAAGAATGCTGGAACTACTTATCAAAGCGCCATACAGAAAATCTTTGATGATATGCTTCACAAAGTTGTTGAATGCTAGGTGGATGATTTGGTTGTAAAGTTCAGAAAGAGGGTAAACCATTTAAAAGATCTATGTGACATCTTTAATCGATTACGAAGATATCAACTGAAGATGAATCCATTAAAACACGCATTTAGATTTACTTCAGGAAAGTTTCTTGGCTTCATAGTTCGGCACCGTGGCATCGAAATCGATCAATCAAAAATTAAAGCCATCCAAAACATGCCAGAGCCTAAAGATGTACACGAGTAGAAAAACCTGCAAGGAAGACTTGCTTACATTCGAAGGTTCATTTCAAACTTGGCAGGCCGCTGTCAACCCTTTAATCAGTTGATGAAGAAAGACACACCCTTCATGTGGGATGATGCTTGTAGGAATGCTCTAAAGAAAATAAAAGAGTATTTCCTTAAGCCACCAGTTTTAGCTGCACCAATTCTAGGGAAGCCATTGATTCTTTACATTGTAGCGCAAGAGCACTCGTTGGGGGAACTTCTTGCATAAACCAATGGTGAAGAAAAAGAAAATGCTTCGTACTACTTAAGTCAGACTCTAGTGGGAGCAGAGTTGAACTACTCGCCCATTGAGAAGACATGTCTTGCTCTCATCTTTGCTATAAAGAAGCTTTGACACTACATGTTGGCACATACTATTCGGCTCATCTCACATGATGATCCCCTCAAGTACATCATGACAAGATTAGTACTCTCTAGAAGATTGGCTAAATGGGTTCTTCTTTTATTAGAATTCGAGATCACCTATGTGCCTTAAAAGGTGGTGAAAGGACAAGCTTTGGCAAATTTCCTTGCTGATCATCCAATCCCAGCAAAGTGGAAATTATTTAAATACTTGCCTGATGAAGAAGTCTTTTACTTAGATATTCCACTGGCATGGAAAATGTTCTTCGATGGTGCTGCACGCAGAGATGGAGTGGGGGCAAGAGTGGTGTTCGTCACCCCACAGGGAGAAGTATTACCTTTCTCCTTTGCTTTAATTCAATTGTGCTCAAATAATGTGGTTGAATACCAAGGACTCATGATTGGGTTGGAGATGGCCTTAGAGTTGCAGCTTTACCAAGTCCATGTATATGGAGATTCTCAACTTATTGTAAATAAACTCTTAACAGAGTATGATGTACAAAAGCCAGACTTGATTCCATACCATAGTTATGCTTGTCAACTTTTGGAACAATTTGAAGATATCACCATTGGGCATGTGCCAAGAAATGAGAATAAACAAGCGGATGCATTAGCAAATCTCGCAGCTACTTTAGCTTTGCCTGAAGAAGAAGCAACCACTGTTTATATTTGTCAATGATGGGTACTAACCCCTTTAGCATACTCTAGAGATGAGCATCAACATAGTAATGTTGTCTCTATGTTTGAAATTGAAATTGAAGACTGGAGGCAGTCATTCATCGACTACTTGCTATATGGGAAGTTACCAGATGATCTAAAGCATAAGACCGAAATACGGCACCGTGCGCCCCAATTTTTATACTTTAACGGTCAACTGTATCATCGTTCTTTCAATGATGTTTTCATGAGATGTCTTGGAAATAATGAAGTTTAGCAAGCTCTTGAGGATGCTCATTCAGGAGTGTGTGGAGCACATCAATCTAGACCAAAACTCCATGACCAATTGAAGATGATGGGATTTTACTGGCTAACGATGGTGAAAGATTTGATGGAATATGTGAAGCGATGCCAAGCATGTCAATTCCATGAAGATTACATTCGTCAACCTCCAGAACCATTACACTTTACGGTCGCTTCATGGCCATTTGACAGGTGGGGACTCGATGTAGTTGGTCCACTCCCAAAGTCATCAAAACAACATCTTTACATCCTGACTGCAACAGACTATTTCTCAAAGTGGGCTAAAACTATTCCCCTTAAGGAGATAAAGAAAGAGATAATGGTACAATTCATCAAGAACTACATTGTCTTCCGCTATGGAATCCCACGGTACATTGTCACAGATAATGGAAAACCATTTAAGAATAGCTTGATGGACCAATTCTGTGACAAATTTGGGATAAAGTAGCGACTTTCTATCATATACAATGCTCCTGCCAATGGACTTACTGAAGCATTTAACAAGACTCTCTACAAGCTACTCAAAAAGACGGTGTCCAAGTTGAAGAATGATTGGCATGAGCGAATTGGCGAAGCGTTATGGGCATATTGCACATAATTTCAAACTCTTACCCATTCTACGCCATACACCTTAGTTTATGGTGTAGAAGCTGTTCTTCCCTTGAAATGCCAAATCCCATCATTGCGGATCACTATCCAAAAAGGGCTTATAGATGATGAAAATGCAAGGCTGCGGCTTGCAGAACTTGAAGCATTGGATGAAAAAAGGTTGGAAGCACAACAAAGACTAGAATGCTACCAAGCTTGCCTTTCTCATGCATTCAACAAGAAAGTTCGACTCAGGTCTTTTCAAGTTAGAGACTTGGTACTTGCAGTTCGGCGACCCATCATCCTATCTTACCGTTCAGAAAAGAAGTTTGATCCAAAATGGGATGGACCACATATGGTAAGAGAAATCTACTCTAATGGTGTATATCTCCTCATCACACTAGAAGGACTATGTCTCGACCCCATTAACAGGAAGTTTCTCAAAAGATACTACCCTTAAAAATCTTGTAACACTCGTGGCCCGCATGAGTATAAACTGTGTACGACCCAAACAAAAAAAAAACCTTGTATTGCTCCTGGTCCGTATGAGCATAAACTGCGTACAGCAAAACAGAATCCAACACCTCGGGTTCCCCCACCATACTCTTGGCCCACTAGAGTATAAACTATGTACAACCCAAACAAAAAAATCGTGTATTAGTCTTGGCCCGTAAGAGTATAAACTATGTACAACCCAAATAAAAAAATTCTTGTACTAACTCTTGGCCCGCATGAGCATAAACTGTGCACGGTGAAATAAAATCCCAACATCTCAGCTTTCCACACTACACTCCTGACCTGCAAGAGTATAAATTGTGTACGGTAAAATCCAACATCTGAAAGTACAATCAATGCAAGAAGTAGAGCATGTTTTGAACAACATTATGATTTGATCCAGCTTTTCGGTCTACAGGAAACTCATGATACTACTTCAAGTTTTGTCACACCTGTACAAAAAAAAAGATGCGTACCTTACAATATTATAGGTTACCATATGAGCTGGTATTTAGAAAATTTGGGGGAAGCATGATAGACCCCTTATTGTTTCTTTGACTATATAAAATCTCAGACAAGAAAATGAGAGGAATCCTGAGCCATAACTCATCTCAATCTTGTATTGGCTGCAATACGTTTTCTGAAAAACTTATCTCGGACTCTGAAGTTTGAATGAACACCTGCAGAAGAAATTCAAGAAAGAGAGCAATATATTTTTATACTTTTATAATTTTACCTCAAGAGTTTTTCCTAGAGGATGAAAGTCTGAAGGTTGAAAGATGAAGGGTGCAGCGTGCTCTGAAATCTGGCACCAATACCTCGTTTCTAGGATCACCATACTTCAACCTATGGAACAAGTCCACTGTTGAGGCAAGTGGCAATGAATACCACCATCCTGCTGGAAGATAGAGGACACCGCATCTATCTCTAAGATCACCCGTGTTTGACCTTGTGGAACATGTCCACTATCAAAATAAGGTGACGATGTGAAGCACCATCCTGCTAGAAGACGAACAACAGTATTGGCGAATCTTCTCTCTAAAGGATATGAAGGTTGAAGGATGCTCAGCATGCTTTGAAATCTGGCACCAATACCCCATTTCCAGGATCACTATACTTCAACCTATGGAACAAGTCTATTGTTGAGGCAAGTGACAATGAATACCACCATCCTGCTGGAAGATAGAGGACACCGTGTCTATCTCCAGGATCACCCGCATTTGACCTTGTGGAACATGTTCACTATCAAAACAAGGTGACGATGTGAAGCACCATCCTGCTGGAAGACAGACAACAGTATTGGCGAATCTTCTCTCTGAAAGATATGAAGGTTGAAGGATGCTCAGTATGCTCTAAAATCTGGTACCAATACCCTATTTACAGGATCACCATACTTTAACCTGTGGAACAAGTTCACTGTTGAGGCAAGTGACAATGAATACCACCATCCTGCTGGAAGATAGAGGACATCGTGTTTAGCTCCAGGATCACCCGCGTTTGACCTTGTAGAACATGTCCACTATCAAAACAAGGTGATGATGTGAAGCACCATCCTGTTGAAAAACGGACAACAGTATTGACGAATCTTCTCTCAAAAGGATGGACACCGAAAATTTTGACTAAAGGATGTCCTGTAAAAGAGACACAAAAAAAAAGATGCAAAACAAGTCTACATTTGAAATTAAATCTTACCTCATGAAATCCCATACTTCACAAAGCAAAGCAAAACTTCAAGTTGCAAGGGTGTTGATCAATAAATAATAACCGCATAAATAATAACCGCTTAAGAAGAAACATATGAGAATCATCACTTGCTTCTAAAGGCTCTTAGATATGTTTCTTGCATAAGTATGTATTTCCGATTGATGCGTAAAGAGGCATAAGGTAGCCCAGAAATCTCAGTCAAAGATTAAGACAAAAACTAGAAATAAACCGTGCAAATTTGCATGGACAATGTATCCAATATTTTTTACCCTGGGCAGAAGAAAATTCTTTGGAACTACTTCAACAACAAAGACATATAGCAGGAAAGCCAATCGGGTGAAGACCAATAGATCGCATGATAAAAGGGGATGAAAAGTTGATTAATCATAATAAGTTCCTGATGTCGGCACAAGCCCAAGACATGATGGAAATTGAAGATGTAATGATGTGTGCTTTGACTGAGAACATATAACAGAAAATCCTTGTGCATGTGAATCGTTGTAGGAAGAGGCAATTCAACTTTGATATGCAATTTATTGAACCTGTTAAATTTTGACATGATTAAATGCTAATGGTGCCGCACGAAGATACCCTCCACAAGAACCAGAAGATGAAGCTCGTAGTTATACTCCCAAGAATCACCTCAGCTGCCTTTTAGCTTTCAGAAACAATGGAAATTATAAAGATATAACAAACGTGGTTGGTGCTGTGATCATGATGAACGGTGGGTAAGCCCAAGTAGAACTGTCATTGCTTCTCTGATTGTTGAAATCTGAGTGTT
Organism: Platanus orientalis; assembly: GCA_025762735.1. Taxonomy (NCBI): domain Eukaryota; kingdom Viridiplantae; phylum Streptophyta; class Magnoliopsida; order Proteales; family Platanaceae; genus Platanus; species Platanus orientalis. The sequence continues at coordinate 2,602 of JAOXJP010229878.1, read as the reverse complement.
GTGAGGCCATATAACATAAAAGTCTTTGAGATGTCCCGTAGACAGTATGTACACAGAGCCTCGATTCGAAGGCTGGCTGAAAGTTCATAACGCTCCCTTGAGTTCAAAGCCTGGCAAGGCCCAGTGGTATATTTTCCTTCACACCCTAAACATACTTTAGGCCTTCCACTCGGCTGATGGTTGGCAAATCTGTACCCACCCAGACGTCCAGCCAAGCACGCCATATGGTGAAATTTAACCATCTGATCAATTGGAACCTTTGGATAGAAGTTCACTACCAAAGACAAATTTTTAACGTTCCTCGACTTGTATAAAGTTGGTCATTCCGATGGGAGATGGCTTGCTGCCATTGATGGATCATCTAGTAGCTAAAGACGGACAACAAGTATCAATGTCATGTGGTTTGTTTTGAATGTGGGATTTCCTATTGACTCACACGCATGTGTCTTGATAGGTAACTATAATTTTAAGAGTCAGAAAGACAAATAGAGAGAGAGAGAAGATGGGAAACATACTGTAACTTTAAGCAGCAGCACAACTATGCCCCTCGTAGGCTTTGGCGCTACAGCGTATGCCATCCCCGATGCTGGCACCATAAAGATGGCAGTTCTCGATGCTATCTAGGCTGCTTACGGACGCTTTGACATAGTTTACCGGTCTAAACCACCTCGGCGATACTGTCGTAGAAGCCTTACGTCCTGCCAAGAAAGGCCTCGTTGTTTCGGTCCTTAAGATGAGTCTCCAGAATCTTCAATTAGAATCCATTGATTTCTACCTCATACACTTTGGCGTGAAATTGAGTCAAGAAGCTTGCCAACCTCTAGTTCGAAAGGAATACAAACCTTTTTGATCTCAAGACAGCATGGGAAGACATGGAAGGGTGTCAAAACCTTGGCCTCATAGAATTGATCTGTGTCAGCTCTTCGTCTTTGGTTGAAGGTTTTAACACCTAAGGGATGAGTTTTATAGACATGCGACCTCACCAAGGCGGTGGTCGTCAAGAGTGGAAATTTCCTTTGTTGAAATATACTTCTTTCCTCTTGAAGAAGTATTCAAATTAGAAAATTTATTACAAAAGGGAAGGTGGCGGTTTCCAATTTCATCTAAGATAGTTGCTGCCAGAACAAGAATTTGGTTATTTGAAAACAAATAAATATTATAGTTATCAAATTCGTTATCACTGCCAAATTCGTTACATACCGACTCAAGAAAAGTGGAACAGCTTCCCGGGGCAATGGGTCCGAACCAAGTATTACGGTCCCTGTGCCATCTCTGGAGGTCCCAAAAAAAAAATCACACGTGCAGATGAACTTCACTTCGAACTTGATATAGCAAGACGTTTTGATTAACGAAACATGGCCCTACCATGAAGACACCTTATCAAATTGTCACATTGATTTAGATGAGTGACTTATAATAAACATCACTTGGGTTGTGGACATCCAATCTGATGGTTTAGATGAGTGACTTATAATAAACATCACTTGGGTTGTGGACATCCAATCTGATGGTTTAGATGGGTGACTTGATAAACATCACTTAGATTGTGGACCTCCGATCAGATGGGCAGCCAATCAGAGGTCATCCTGATTGTCATCGCCATAATAAAGCCTTTGGTTAGACGAACCTTGCGGAAACGTACCCATGTAGCAGAGTGACCAGATGGGCAGCCAAAATATTTATCTTGTAAAACAGGAGATTGTTAAGTTAAGGCAAACACTCCAATAAGTAAAAAAACAATTCCAATGGATGAAGCCGTGTATGCAGTATACAACCGGATTTACATCCCCATCAATGCATTGAGTGTTCCTTCGCGACAGTCATACCCATATGATCACGACGAACCACGTGTACAGCTCATGATTGGGTATGCTCAAGGTGGGCCCACAACAGGTTTTGGGTCATCGTCTTCTTCTTAACTGGGTTACAAAAGCAACTAGTATTGTATAGTAGGCTTCATGTATGAAGGACCCACAACTATGCATGGGACATAGTAAGGCCTTAATTTTAACAGATGGTGCACTGCTGCAAGTGAGTCATGTGCAGTCAATTGCAAATTAACTGTGTTTCAACCAAGAAACTCCGCAACCAAGTGATTATTCAAAAATACATCAACTGGCTTAAATGTTTGCGGCATTGTCCCGGCTACTGTGAAGTAGTAAAACCAGCTATGCGAAATAAGTCTTCTCCAAAGCTATCGCAATGGTCAAGAATTAGAGCTTTACATCGACGAAATATCAAGGATTTGCTATCGTCACTTATCACTACCGGCGCTATTCTCCTCACTAAGGTGAACATGAGCATAGATAAAACTGCCTCAAACGGATTGTGGGCCCTTTATTATTTTGGCCCAAAAGTAGCCAAACAGTCAAGTTTGACTAAGGTGAGAGTCAAGGATGCGCCGCCGTCACTCGTGTCTCCTACGCACCCGTCAACACATCCTTGAGGGGGCATTTGTAGACACCTGAATTTTATACAAGTTACAAATAAGGGCTTACACCCTCACAAGTACACACTAAAAACTCAAAAGTCATACATGGGCTTCAAATTTACAAATTAAGCCCAATTGAAGGAACAAATCCATTGGGCCTGGTCTGGGTTT
>JAOXJP010229877.1:0-10874 GCA_025762735.1 Platanus orientalis | reverse complement strand
TATCCAATCTCCTGTACTTGTTTCTTATAACTCAGAAGAAAAAATAGGGCCAACCCAAAAAGAAGAATTCCAACAAAAATCAAAGAGATTAATGTATCATTTAATTCCAAAAACAAAACCCTACAAGGATTTTGGGGAATGACCTTGATATTACCAGAGGAGGCAGCGACGTGAAGGAGAGATCAACCATCATCCTCCTTCAGCGGCTCGAAAGAGGTCTTGGTCCTTGATTTAGCTTTCATGGCTTTCTGGGTTTGGGTGGGAGAATCCATCTCCATCTCCATCTCCATCTCCATGCATTTCTAGGATTGGGTTTATGGTTTTGAGAAGAGGAGAAAAGCGGAGTGGTGGTGGGGCCCACCTAAAAAAATTTGGTCTAATCAGTCGGTCCATATCAGATCAGGCATGTTAAGCCCTGAAGGTCTCTAAGCACCTTTGATTGATTGCTCCCACCACCTCCGTCTGTTCACAGAAGAAGAAGAGAAGAGAGCAAGAAAAATAGAAAGAAAAGACCGAGAGGGAGGAAGACGATTTACATGTTGTTTGTTCGGGGTTTTTTTTTGTCATTTAAATTTTTTTTTTCGAAAAAAAAAAATATCAACTTTCCATTTTCGGGAATAAAACTCTCGAGTTCGAATTTGGAAACAGACCACTTCTATCTTATTCCAACGGTTAAACATAGAGATGGAAATTTAGAAACCTACTCATATTTTGAATTGGAAACAATTAGAAAGTTTAGAAAGAATTAGAAACCTTCTCCAATTAAAAGACTCTCTTAATCATACTCGCATTATTACTACTTCAGCTCCTATATATACCCATCTACCCTTTCTCATTTCTGCACAATTTCAGAAGTTCCTCTCTAACGAAGAAGTGGGTTGAGGATCTTGTTTACGATTACACCAGGTATTCTTCTTCTTCATCATTTTAATTTTTTGTTTTTGATTTGTTTTTGTTATTTAATCTCAGTTTTTGCATTCTCCATGCTTTATTTTCAATCTTTTCATGGAATAATTATAATCATGCAATGGAGATTGTTGGTTTTTTTTGGGGGGAAATGGAATGAAAGATTGAATTAACTTTTGATAGTAATTAGAGAGTTCTGTTAAATAATTCATTATGCTGCATAAGTAAATAGAATCGAAAAAGGGTACTCCTTCTATCTGTCCGTTTGGCATTCTTCTGATCATCTAATAAAATTATGTATCTTGTTCTTCCTTTTATAGTGAAAGCCTGATAAAGATCAAGATGGTGCTCATGCTAAAGCTTAAAATGAATGATACCCAGAAGCAGGATTCAGACGGGAAAGAAAAGAAATACACCCGTGAGCAGAAAGTGAAGCGTTTAATGAACATGAAGTTTGAGAATCACAGGGAGTACCTGAAGGCGTTAGTAGCCATAGAGTTTGAGGAACTTGGTGTCAACGTTGAGGCCCTTAACGATGGAAAAGAGATGGAAGAATGGATACAGGGGAAGAAATCTTGGTTGCTCTCAGCAGCTAATAAGGAGAACAGGGCATCCACAGATGAGACCAATGTGAGTACTACTAGTAGACCTAAACGGTGCTGCAAGGGGAAGAGTTTGCTGAAAGAAGAGGAAACCAATGTGGGTACTAGTAGGAGTAATGGGTGCAGCAAGGGGAAGGGAAAGTCGAAGAAAAAGGAGAAGAAAAGGAGGCCCGAGAAAATGAAGAATATTTTAGATGAAGGGTTGAATCTGGCTCAACAAGTAGAGATGCCACAACCAGAGATGCCACCGGAGTTGGTGAGTGCGATAAGGGAGAGAGGGGGTATCAATGTGACCTGGGTGATAACGAAGAACGTGTACGATACTGACATCAAGAAGAGTCACAACCGTCTGTCTTTGCCAGGGAAGAAAGTGAAAGTGGAAGAATTCTTGACAGAAGAGGAATTGAGGAAGTTGGAGAACGTTAAAGAGTTTTTAGATGTTGAGATGGTGGTGAAGAGCGACTATGAGGAGCCTCGATGGTGGTGGGACTTAAACTTCAAAAAATGGGATATGGCCACAACTTGCCAATACGTTTTTATCAAAAAATGGTGGCAGCTTGCTCATGAACACGATCTGCATACAAATGACAGCCTCAAACTTTGGTCCTTCCGACTCCCTCAAGTTGGAGGGGAGTTGAAGCTATGTTTTGCTATGAATGTTGTTAGGAAAAACACAAATGGAGGCAGCACCAGCAAATGCTCAACCAGTATTATTAAAGGAGATGGAGCCAGCACTAGCACCAGTGGAGAAGTAGGAGATGGAGCTAGCACCAGTGGAGGAATAAGTGATGGAGCCAGCACTAGCACCAGTGAAGGACTAATGGAGGAGATGGGGGAGCCAGCACCAATGGAGCACTAATGGAGGAGCCAGCAGCTGTACATTTAATTGTTCAATTTTTCATTCTTTTATTACTTTTAGATATTTTTCTGAATAAAAAAGTTAAAGAAATATTATTTTCAATTTTTTGACTCTGTGCTAGTGTAGTTCAGTTGAATCATACATGTAAAAGAACTATAGGCTGTTGTGGCATAGTAATTAATATAATACCTGTAAAAGAAGCATCCTTGAAAGGAAACCTAAGGTTAATCAGAAATATAATATCCCTGGGGATACCCCAGGGTTAATTCTAAGAATTATATCATCAAAGAATCCACAAAGACCCTGGATATGAAGGTCATATTCGGTTCTAGCAACACAGTATAAGAAGCCAAGGACAAACTATTGCATCTGGCTTCTGCTCCTACTGAGAACAGGACCAACACCAAATACTCTAACCCGAACTCGAATTCCAGCCTTTTCCTCCCTGCACCCTCCATGTTTCAAAGAAGAAACTCACCTCAAAAAATGGGGAAGAAAGAACACTTAGCTACTCCAGATCCCCGACTCCATCTTCTGGCCAGAAAATATGAACAGAGGAGTAACAGAATTTATTTTCTTAGGCCGCGTTTGGCAGTCACTAATGAAATCATTTCATTTTAAATTTCCAAGGCAGTTACGAAAAAGTGAAAAATAGGGCCCACCACCATTCAGCTGCGATAGCTTTAACTAGCCCCCACATCACCTTAAAATCGTTGATTGGAATCTTTTATTGATTGGATGCTGATTTAGAGCTTTCGATTGTATTTTATCATAACATTTTTATGGAAAGGACAACGTTATGGGCAGTTAGGAATCTGGAACTGGGGAACCATCTTACCCGATTTGAACGTTCGTTACTTTGTCGCGTGAGTCTTGGTAAAACCGACACGTTGAATTTCTTAAATACTGTTATTATTTTTAACAATAATTTGTAGATTTCAGGTACTCTGAAAGTAAATCTCAAACGAGAGAGTATAAAATATCTCGAATTGAGGAAAATTTAAGGGGCCTGTTGAGTTTGGTGGTGGTCTGGTCGATTGGGAGGGGATGGATTTCCCTTCCGTCTGGAGGTCGTCAAACTTAATCTCTCCCGTCGTTTTGTACGGAAAATGATCAGATTTTTAAAAAATTTGCCATCTGGTTGTCTTGACCAGAAAATCTCATACTGGTTATATTTTTTCTTGACACCGTTTTTCATTTTCTCCTACAAAAGCCCTGAAAATCGACATTTTCATGAGATTTTCTCATAAGGTTCATGTTTTTTCTTGTAATCATGGTAAACAGATAGGTGTAGAAAGATGCGTGAAAATAGGAAAAATAATCTTTTCTTTTCTTTCCATTTCTATTCCGCTCATTTCTTCTGTAACGACAACCACTGGGAGAGTAACCGAGTGACAAGTAGGGCTATCAATTATTCAGTTATATATCATATTTAATTCATATTTTACCTGCTTGAAACGAATATGAATGCACCTATATCTAATTCGTTATTAACTTATATATATATATATATATATATATATTTAAAATGTTGTAGGCCATGATACATATATGAATATCATAATGAAATAAATGTTCTATCAAGTATTTGTTGTCCGGAACGATAGGACTTCACATGGACTATAATGGGCAAGGGTTAAATGAAATTTCAAATTCCCACTTATTTTATTCCATATGACATCCCCTATAGGTGTCCTGGACAACGACACCAAATCGTAGATAGCACATTTGCTCTCATACCTTAACCTTGAACCCTTCCGCATTTCTCATCTCTCAGTCCCATTTCATATGAACGAAAGCTGAAACCTCCCTCGTAGCCAAATTCTTCACCGATCGTCTTCTATCTCTATAATTCATAGGCTTTTATTGTTTTTGTAAATAGCTGCAAAATATTCGATCTAATATTTGATTAAATAAATGCATTCAACTATGGATATGATTATATGTGCATCACATTCAATCGTTCATCAAGACAGTTGGGTATGTGATGATGAAGGTGATTTAGCAATTGTGGCCAGCAAGGAAACTAGCGAGCTGGATGAAAGACATCATGGGGCTGCCCATGTTAAAGAAGAGGCTAGGAAGTAGGAAGGCTATTGATACTAGTGGAGATTAGAGAAAGTGTTGATGAGGAGTAACCATTTAAAGTTCTTGATTCTCTCGCATTGTCCTTCATTCTTAGGCAAGTGAGAATGCAGAGTGGACAGTGACAAAAGATATTGTACGGCCACGAGTGGTAACTATGGCACTAACCAGTGTAAAGAAGGGGATAAGATTTGTTATAAAAAATAATACCTTAGGTTGCTAAACAATAACACAAATATAAAATGGATTACAAAAATATTTGTATGAAACTACTCACAGATTTTTTAGAATAAAGTAGAACAATAGTACCCATGAAGTGTTAACCGAGGCGTGTCTAGGACACTGTCCTTAAACTTGATTTTGCCTCCTTTTGAAACTTTTCCTCAGTGTGAAAGAGTTGCAAACGGTCAAGGTTTATGATTCAACTATCTCAAGTGACATCTCTGTTATTTCACACACAATAACAGAGGCCTAGCAAACTCTCTGCATTGCTATGTCCTATACGAACTTCAATTATAATGTAAACATAACAATATATTTTTAATTTGCATGTAATACTCATATATTCTTGGGTATTTATAAAGTTAGCCCATGTAACTATTGGAGTCTATTAATGACCCATTATTTGTCTCCCAACAGTCATAGACGGTTAGCACATTTATTTATTTCTAACAATCAAATAACGGCAAGCCCATTTATTTGTCTCTAACGGTCAAATAACAACTAACCCATTTATTTGTCTCTAACGATCAAATGACGGCTAGAGAATTTATGTCTTTAACAACCAAATAATGGTTATATCAATTAATTCGTTTTCTTAACCATAAAAAACGGTTTCTTCACATTAAACCAAAAAATCAAATAATGACAAATCAAATTAAAATCAAAATCTTAGAATAAATATTATATTGTAATTAATACATTAATTTGTATAGTTATTATTAATAATATTTTTTAATTTCTATATTTATTATGATATTGAATTTGAATTAAATATATCTAAAAATACAACAAGATTGACCCGTGATAGATCAAAAGAGAGCTACATGTACCAGCTATGCTAGAACTCCTGGATATGGCAATAATGGAGGAATAACAACGAGTGAAAACCATCTGCTTGTGTGTGGTTACTCTTCATTTCCTCGCAAGCACTCACAATATAGTTGCTTGAGGCACGGGCAGTATGGAATGACATCTTTTGGTGAAGCACCTGCCATTGAATGATTATAGATAAAAGGCAACTCATAACTCATTCTAAATAGTTAAGGCAGCGTTTGGATAAACTTTTACCACAACTTATGTCTTCTGCCACTCTAGAAGTCACAAGTCTCTGTGTTTTTGCCTTTGGTTTGCAAATTAAAAAGTAACCTATGCACAAATCATAAGGAGGAGAGAGTGTGTAGAATCAACTTATTTTTAAGTTGGGATCCAACAACTTACTAGATAAGTTGAGTAATTGATTTATGCAAAAATTTCGACGGACTGAACCTTATAAATATAAATAAGTAACTTATTTCTTTAAGTAAAAGTCAATTATAAGTTTATCCAAACGCTACATAACTCATCTTACAGGTTTTAAGGAAAGGGATAGTCTGTAAGAAAATCGTCAAATTTTGAAACGTAAATATATAAAAAATAAAGGTTGTTTCATGTATATTATTTCAGAGGTTATTAAATAAAATAAAATTAAGTAGGGTGTAATACCCTAACCCGGTAAGGGAATTTTGGAGAAAAACTAAAAAAGAAATAGGAAGGGGGGAGGGAGTTTTAGTCATTCGTTGACTGAAAACCCCACCCACCCACCCTCCGAACGAATGGAAAATAAAGGAAAAAACACAAGGAAAAAAGAAGTTGCTAAAAAAAGAAAGAAAGAGGAAATAGATTTAGAAACCCTTTTTTTAATATAGGAATCAAAGGGAGGGGGATTTCATCCTTTCATTAAACGAAACCCGCAGCCCCACCGTGAGGAAGAAGGAGAAAGAAAGGAAAAAAGGAGGAAGAGAAAGGGTGTGGAGGCCCAAATCAAATCATGAGCAAAAGTAGTTGTGGAAGTTGATTTGGTCATTGAATAGCCCCAAAAATGTCCCTAGTTATAAGTTGGGTTTAGTTCTTTGTATTCATTAATCTGTTTTGATCCCTTTTTAAAATATTTTTCAATGGCAATTGGTTTAAGAGTCAATTGGAAACGATTCCATGACTTAGAATGGGGAAAAAAATAGATTGGATTAGGGTTTCTTAACCTACTCGTGGAGTAGCCAAATACCCTATTTTGGGACGGCTCTCTATTAATTTTAGGGTATCTTAGATCCTCAAAAATGTGGTCTATAAATTATGAGGGTGGAAACATTTGATAGAAAGAAAATGGGAGTTTTAGGGTTCTAAAAAGATCAACATAAAAAAAAAATTGTATGTGATTGACATTGGGTGTTTAGCATAAATTTGTCTAAATTTTTTAAACAGTATTTGAACTTGATTTAAATATTAATAAGGTATCCTGTCAACTTCGGATTTTGTAATAATAATAATAATAATAATAATAAATTTAAAACAATTTGTGGTTCAACTCTTAGTTAGATTAAAAAATGGTTGCAAGCCTAGATAAGGATTGAATTATAACTTTATACATGTCCCAAATTCTTTATACGTGTTTTACATTGGGTGGGAATTATGATGGATTGTTGTAAGTTTCAGCTTAAAAAAAATATTTGTAGCTTTCATGTATTAGATATGGGGTAGATTATGACTATCTTACTTTAAGCTAATTTGAATAGTTGTTGAATGTGTTGGATGGTTTAAGTTAAGGCCTAAAACATGTTGCATTAATTTTTTTTTTTAATTACAGTGAACTAATGCTTGAAGTCTATAAATTATAAGCTAATACCTCAATTAGGTTATATTATGTCATTTTCTTTATGTGCATTGAATATTGTCCAAACAGACTATTAGATTAAATGAACTTAGAATAGAAGTTGGAAGATGAGCTGAAGTATAGTGTATCTATGTTTGTTAATGTATGTAATGTCAATCCCATGGATAAAACTAAAAGTGTGGTTTAATTGTCTTGTAAGTGTCCTATGAGCTCACATGATCGAGATTAGAAGATATGGTGGACTAGAGGTTTGAAAGGAGACCAGAAGCAACCTCAAATTTGCTCACTTCACTCCATATATAAAAACATGCAATACATATAATTTATAGCTATACTCAAAAGTGGACCTTAGTGTGGTGATAAACTATTCCAAAAGACACAAGAAAGGTGAACCAAATAGACCCCTTATACAGTTCAGGAAAAATGCAAAGAATCAGGACCTGATCGGTCACGCCATGATCGATTATGGATCACGTGAGCTATCACAACTCTAGATATGGTCACAGTCTGAGAGACCCGAGGCCCTCACCCCTTTTTTCGTGATCGATCACGAGAATGATCATGGCCTGGGTGCCTGACTCTGTGATCAGCCACAGATCTCGTGATTGATCACGAACTGAATCAAGCTTAGCCCAGATTCGTGATCGATCACGGATCCCGTGATTGATCACAAGGGGCATTTTTGTCAAACTTAATTTTTTATTCCCCCAGTATGAAATGTTTCAAAATTTGAATCCCATTTTTTAAATCTAAGGCTCTAAAGAGTTGCCTGTTTTTTAAGATTTTAATCCAATGGTTGTGGATGCTTCTCACTCTTATAAAATGGAAACACTTCAAGCAAGCTAGAGAATGTTATAAATCTTACCAAATTGAGAGCTTCCTTCCTTAAGAAAATCTTTATTCCTTCACTGTTTTGAGCTTGACTAACTAACATCTCCACCAAGAACCACTCACTCATTCTCTCCTCTTAAATATTAAGCTTCTACTATTGAGGAAAACTCGTGGTGAGCTATTCTTAAGAGGAACCTCACACTTAGCTGAGTTCAAGGAGCACTAGAGCCAAGAGCTTGAAGATTGTGGGTAGTTAAGACATACTAGCTCTACAAAGAGCACCCCACTTTATGCAAATAGCAACATCAACAATTTGTGGTAATATTTGATTTTTTTTTCTCATTCATTTTTACTATTAACTTGTTTTGCTTTCGTTGGAGACACCGAAAGTAGTTCACAGTCGCCGGAGACACCGAGTGTTGTTGATTAGCTTGCCAAAAGCAAGTAGAGTAAGTTTTGTATGTTTTTGACCTAGATCGTATTAGACAATCTAAATTAAATATACTTAAGCTCGGTAGTGAGTTTTAGAAGAGTGGATGTATGCCATTGTTTCGAACCACTATAAATCTCTTGTTGTGTATTGAGTGTGGAATTGGTTGTCTCTTTACTTTTATGTACATTACTACTCTTGCATATTACTTGCTTAATAAAATACTTGAGTAGACACTTTGGAGCACACACGCACTTGGGCTAAGTTAAAAAAATTAAAAATAATCTAAAATCAATCCCAACATTATTAAAAATGGGTAAACTTATTTTTAATATCCTATTCACCCCCTCTAAGATTACTTTATAGGAATTCCAATTTAGTGTGTTAATACCAAAATTAAATCAAAATTTTGGCATTAGGATATGCTCGAGTGGATGTTTAGTATGAGTTGAATATCTTTATAATGATATTTCTAAAATTAAATTTTAATATGCATTGTCTATTGATATTGTGTAGTGTTAATATGCTGCCATGTGTTATTGTGCCATGAAAATAGACTATTATGTGTTGTAGTGCGGTGATAATGGATTGCCATAGGTTTATCAATAATGACAAGTTGTTTTTTGTGGTTTTTCTGTTATGATGTGTTAATGTATGTTATTTTACCAGTTATGAGTGATGCATATATGCGAGCCATTAAGGGACAACCATGTGTAGTTTCTCACTATCAAATGATAGCATAAGATTATATAAATAAGATGATGCTCAATACATGTTAGCTAATATTAGGAATGTATGCATGAGTGGATGCTTGTAATAAGCCACATCAAGATGGATTTTTGTATATTTAAATATAGATGGATCTTCTAGCTAGTATGAAACATGGAGGGATTCCCTATATATGGAGATATTATCCTTGATATTGTTGTCGCCAAGTACTTTATTTTTGTATTGTTTTGCATTTGTAGCATGAAACATTGTTAACTCGTATGATATGTGGTTTTTGTATTATTGTTAATTGTATGGATTTTTATTTTGTATAAAGAATTTGTGGAATATATATATATATATATATATATGATCATTGTGTAGTTAGTGATTGGCCTGTTGATGATTTTAGAAGATTCTAATTTTAGAATTTGCCTACTTATTGAGCTTGTGTAGCTAGCCCAAAAATTTAAAAGCTCACAGAGAGTCCTAGCCTGAGATTAGGACAAGTGGAGAGATCTTCAATATAGCACGGGATCCGAATGTCTGGTGGTTGGTGTAATTACTTATAGATCTCTAATAGATTATCATAGAATAGGATACCTGATAAAGTCGTCTCTGTACTAAACCATTTGATTTTTATTATTAAGAACATTTATAATTTGATTTACTGGCTTTAGGAAGTGTCGGATTTGTACTGAACCATTTGATTTTTATTATTGAGAACCTTTTACAGTTCGATTTACTGGCTTTGGGAAGTGTTAAACAAACTATTATTGGCATTCTTGTTTTATTTTTTATTTTTTTGTGGATGATGGATGGATGTGAATGGGGGAATGTGGAATGATGAATATGAATGGTTATTAGAGTGTTATACATATTCGTTGACTATTAGATACCCACAGGATTTAATAAATGGGGTTAAATTTATTCCCTAGGGTCTACTTTACAGTCGTTATATTGCCAAAATTTTGGTAGAAATTTTGGGTGGTGGGTCCCTTCCCTCGTCAACCTATGTGTTGAGAGAAAGGCGAGGGAAGATGATCTGTGACGTCACGAAATCCGTTGCATACCCGAGGATCTAGGGTGTGACACAAGGGCAAGATAAATAGCCAGAGCAACTACCTCTTTAATTCAACACTTGATCTATTTGTCTTGATCACAAATTTCCTAGTTGAAATAAGTTTATGAAGGAAAACTCCAAAAGCACAAACAGTTTTCCTACACAATCACAAGTTTATTGTACACCAGAAGAGTATGTTTGGGCATAGTGCATTGCATACACTTACACATGGAGGATAAAATCATGCTCAGTACCCCTTTAAGCCATGAAAGATGAATTCTAATGCTAGATTTAGCCTACCCAAGATCTCAACATCTCCAGAGGGGCTAGCCCATAGGGAGAGGCCAAGGGGTTAGCCCAAGAAATAACCTGGGGTGGGAAATGGGTAACCACGCCAAGATGTCGTAACTAGAGGGATTGGGTCTTTACGCATATAAAATTCATTGTAAGGTTAGTAGTTGTTGAAATACTTATCATTTATTGTCCATTACATTATATATATATATATATATATATATATA
>JAOXJP010229876.1:0-10874 GCA_025762735.1 Platanus orientalis | reverse complement strand
CATGGGAAAGCATATGTAGATATGTGGTTGTTTAATGAACTTTACTAATTTCTATGTTCAAGAACGGTAAACTTCATAAATAGCCCAAAAAAGACAGTGGTATATGAAGCAAAAATTCATGAAACTATATAATGGGATCCATCCAAAAGGTCCCTTAATACTACTTGCTTACCAAGAACTTAAATGTTGAGAGGGAGAGAGAGCTAGAGAGACAAAGAGACTGAGAAAGAGGGAGAAAGGGAGAGAGAGAGATCCAGAGAGGGAGAGAGAGATGGAGAGAGAGGGAGAGAGATCCGGAGAGGGAGAGAGAGGCAGAGAGTCAAAGAGAGAGGAAGAGAGATTTGGAGAGGGAGAGAGATTCAGAGAGATAAGATACTGAGAGAGACAAGGAGAGAGGGAGAGATATCTAGAGGGAGAGAGAGTCGGAGAAACTGAGAGATTGAGAGAGAGGGAGGGAGAGCCGAAGAGACAAAGAGACTGAGAGAGAAAGGTAGAGAGAGGGAGAGAGGGAGAGAGATCCAAAGAGGGAGAGAGAGCCAGAGAGACAAAGAGACCAAGAGAGAGGGAGAGAGCAGACATTACCTGGCGACAATGACAGCGACAGCGACGACGATGGTGACTGCGATGGTGAACAATGACTGCGGCGGTGAACGGCGATAACGTAGGGCGACGGGACTCGGGAAGGGTTGCGATTTGTGAAAGGGAAAGTAACTAGTTAGGTTTATTTAGGTTTTTATATGAGGCAGGGGATGAGATGTAACTGTTTGATTAAATCATCCAACGGTCACTTTGGTGTTGTACATTAACAATGGGAAAGGGTATGGCACACTAATTTCTCTGTCCCCTTATTTTTCGGACGGATTTTTTTCGGAGTGGATGTAGCTATTACCGAATTTGATTAATTTATGATTCGAATATATACTTTTTGAATCGAATATATTTCGAATCAAATATATGTGATTCCAAATTTTCTTTTTTCGAATCAAATTTAAATCGAATTCCTCGGATTTCGGATGAAAAATCGGATCATTGACAGCCCTAGATTATAGATGTAGAATTTTCTATTTTGACACCCGATAATAAAATGAACATAACTTTCTGTAGAAAATTCATTTTTATGAACTGTTTGTTGGGTTAAAAAATAGACTCAAATACATTTCTACAAAGCTATAGATAATACCATAGTTCACTCGGGATTGGTGTTAGTGGGCCCAGAAAGTTACCTTAAATACGTAGACCTGTCAGCATAAATACCTTGTGGGAGAATTGACATAACGTCATCTAAGATACTCAGAATTGTACACCATTTGATGCATTGGAAATTAGACTCATATATATTTCTAACAAGTTTTGGACCAATCCTCAATTCACTTGGGACGTGTGTCAGTGGGTCTAGAAATTTACCTTAGATACAAAATCAGGATATCTTTCAAACTTAACAAGTTTGAAGCCCAACTTGGATTCTACACTTCTAACTCAGTCCAATTGGTTCCTAAACACTCTAAGGTCTGTCTAAAACATGTTTAATGATAATTTTATCCTTATGGGGGTAAAATTGTATTTTACCCCCTTAAGTGAAACACGGGGTATCACATACGGACTCCGAGCAAACATTTGGATCAAAAGTTATAGCCATTTTTCATTTTTAGCACATATTTATTTCACTTAATTTTTGTTAATTTGGTCCATCATTGGTTCAATATTTATGGAACCTCTTCTAGGTTTAGGTGATCCATTTTTAAGCCATTCTAAGTCCACCTAAGGTTAAATCCATACCCAAATAACCCATTACCACTTACCAACATTTTACGATTTAACTTTAAATTCCGACAGTTTCTTGAGGTAGTTTGTTCTTAAGACTTTTCATTCTTCAACACATGCTTGAATTTCTTTGGCTTGTGGTAATCCCGGCTTTTGAGTCCAACTTCTTGAAGCTTTATTGGACTTTAGACTCCAACTTACACAAGTATATAAAGTACATTCGAAGTCCTATTATAAGACCAAACTACATGTACATACTTATTTTGGAATGGACATTGACAATACAAAATACTTAACATGAAGTGTTTGGAGTTGTTCAAAATCATGAATCTAGAAAAAAATAGACCCAAAAATACGGAATTGCCCATACCAAGGAGTTGGGATTCACTTGTGACGAAATTATCTCCATTTTTACCTAATTTAGACCCAAAAAACATTATAAAAGAGCTAAGGGAGAGAAAAGAGGGAGAATTGGGAAAGATATAGAGAAATTCCTCTATGGAGAGCAAGGTAAGCTTCCAAAGCCTAAATCTAGGCTGATTTCAATAAGTTTTGAGGATTTGATCTTTAATCTATGTAGATCTTTGTGTTGATTATGTGAAAATTTCAGAGAAATAAGGTTGGGGGAGTCTTTGAGGAAGAGACTCAAAGGAAAGGAGATCCTTCAACAACATGAAGAATAAATCCTAGAAGAAAGAGAGTTGTGGTAAGTACTTTTATAAAATATGCATTGCTTTCTCTCTAGGTTCTTAGATTAAATGTTTTGCATGATTTGAATTGGAGATTTAAGGTAATCTATGTATCGGTTGAATATTTTTTAGAAGTTTTTCAATGGATCCTTAAGTATATTGATCTCTAGACTTTGATTTGGAGAATTTATGATGTAATTCTCAAGGATTTTGATGGAATAGCCTTAGTACAAGGAGATGCCATGTTTTACTCCAAGAAATTTATAGATGTCTTTAAATTTAATATGATTCTTATATGTTTTATGTTAGAAATCCATGTATTTTATTGTATATGAATTCTTCTTGCAAATTTTCATGGATTTCAGGTTTGTTCTTGCATTATTTATGTAATATTTAGTTTTCTTAAGAAGATCATGAAAGTTTTCTATTGCCATTGATAAAAATATAGTTTTCATATGTGAATGTACTTTTATTATGAAGCATAGAGCCTGTTTTTTTGTTGATACTCTATGAGATTTAAAAATGAATTGGTTAAATTTTCATACTTCTACAGAATCCAAAAATGTATTTAAATTTATAGTTCCACATGTGCTCTATGAGTGTCAAGCATCTTGTATTTATACTTTTGGTTTGCCTAAAGTAGAGAATTCCACATTTTCATATCTAAATGGTTTACATGTTGATAAATATTTATGAAGTCATCTCATGGAATTGAAATATAAACTCTAAAAAATTATATAATGGAATGAAATGAAATTGTACTTTATAAAGAAAGATTGTAAAGATAAGAATAATGAGAACTAAAGAATCAAGCTACATGATAAGTAAACAAAGGCAAGAAATGATGACACATTAATAAATGATATGAGAACATTAATAAGAAAGTGAGAAATACAAGATCATGTCATTGGTGGTTAAGCGATGTCCAAGAACCTAGTCATTAGGGGTTAGCCAATGACCAAGATTGATTCTGTCATTAGGGGTTAAGCAATGACCAAAATCATGTCATTTGGGGGGTTAAACTATGACCAAGATCCTGCCATTGGGAGTTAAAAGATGCCCAAGATCTTACCATTGGGGGTTAAACGATGGCATAAGGAAATTAAAAGAATGAAATACATAAGCTTGAAAAGAAATGAACGTGAAAGAAAGTGAAAGATATGATGAGATAAAACTCATACAAAGAAAGAGAAAATGGAAGAAAGACGATATCCTGCCATTGGGAGTTAAATGATGGCATGAGAATAGTCAAGAATGTAAAAGAAAAGGATAAGAACAACTCCTATAAAAAAAGCGAAAAATGAAAAAAAGATAAGAACTACGTATGACAACTTAGAGAATGAAAGTGAAGATAAAAGGACCATGAAGCCCACTCGAATAAGAAAGACATTTATTAGTATAAGAAAGAAGTAGAATCAATAAATGCGGTAAGAAAGAAATTTACATAAGCCTTATGAAGCATGTGTAATGGCATAAGACCCAATGAAAGAAAGAACACTTAAGATAAGAAAGAAAGGTGAAGAGTGTGAATATTTTATATTAAAAGTAAGATTATAGATTTCATTGTGTCTATTTTATGTTCATGCATTGATTTCTACATTTTAAGTTTCAAGCTATATATTATATTGTTTATCAAATGTCGTGTTCAGCTTGATCATCTTCCATGTATGTTTTATACAACTACTTGTTGAGTCTGTTAAGCTTACCTAAATTGACATCATTTTTCATATTGAACCACGATGAATAGGGAAATACTTTGAGGCACATAGTGATGAAGGAAGGCATAATTTTTTATATGCAATTTTGTTATAGTTGTAAAGAGGGAATATATGCCCATTAACATTTTACTACAAACTTTTACATAATAGTAGTTTTGCTAAGTTTTTGGGATGTATAAATGGATGTGAGTTTAATTCTTTTATTAGTCATGTATATTGGAGTTGTACTCCCTTACTTGATGAGACATGACAAAATGGAATGTGTAACTAGAATGGATGATATTTCATAAATTCTGCTACAATTATTCATTTGAATGCTAATGTTGGTAAGAATGGAAGTTTATATGGGATGGACTTTAATAAATGTATTTCCTTTGTAAATTAATTATTTTATGGGTAAAGAATGAGTACATTATTTCGCTGTAAAGTTTTGTAAATCATATATCAAGCTTAAAGAGGAAGGCCTTGTTTAAAAGTAAAAGTTTTAAAATTTAAGGTAAATAATTTATGGATATGTGAAGTGAAAAAAAAAAAAACAATGTAATGTAAAGAATATTGAATGTCATGATCTGAATTCAAGGTTCGTCTCAAGAAGACTCATGCCTCAGGTTTGGGGTGTGACACCTAAGCTTCTTATGCATCTGGTTTATAAGAGATATAGGATCAAGTAGAATTTAGTTCAGAGAGGGAGAAAATTCACTCATGGGTAGACTAAGCCCCATGAGGTTGCAGATTTTGACTTTCCCCACTAATCGGTGGCTTAGGAAAAAGGAGATTTGAATTGTTATCCTATTTGAATGTGAGATGACTCACATTATCTAGGATCTAACCCAATGCTAAATGTTTAAGGTTTGAACTTTGGTTGAACATGGGGTTACCATGCCAGGGAATGACTTTGAACTTTGCTTGAACATGGGGTTTCGATGCTAGAGATTGAATTTAACCTTGATTGAACATGGGATCACCATGCCAAAGGTTGACTGAATTCGAATTGAACATGGGGTTGTCATGCTAGAATTTGACTTCGACTTCGAATTGAACATGGGACTACCATGCCAGAGGTTGACTTTGAATTTAGATTGAACATGGGTTAGCCATGCTAGGGATTAACTTTGAATTTGAATTGAACATGGGGTAGCCATGCTAGGGATTGACTTTGAATTTGAATTAAACATGGGGTTGTCATGCCAGAGGTAGACTTCGAATTTGAATTGAACATAGGGTTACCTTGTTACGATTTAACTTCAACCTTGAATTGATCATGGGTCTACCATGCGGGGGGTTAACTTTGACTTTGAATTAAACATGTGATTGCCATGTTAAGATTTGACTTCAAATTTGAATTGAACATGGGTTTTCCTTGCCAGGATTTGCCTTTGAATTGAACATGAAATTGCCAAGCTAGGATTTGACTTTGCATTTGAATTGAACATGGGCTTTCCTTGCAAGGATTTGCCTTTGAATTTGTATAGGACATGGGATTGCCATGCCAGGATTTGACTTTGACCTCAAATTGAACATGGGGTTGCCATGCCAAATGTTGACTTTGAATTTAAATTGAACATGGGGTTTCCATGTTGGAGGTTGACTTTGGATTTGAATTGTACATGGGGTTACCATGCTAGAATTTCACTTCAACTTCAAATTGATCATGGGGTTGCCATGCCAAGGATTCAAATTTGAATTTGAATTGAACATGGGGTTACTGTGCCAGGATTTGACTTCGAATTTGAATTGAACATGAGATTGCCATGCTAGAATTTGATATTTGTTTGGGCCAAGAAGCCTTATTAAAATTACATGTCATTCACATCCATATTTGGGCCATTCCAAGCCCAAATAATTAATCTCTTTTTCATGCCGTAAGAGCTTCTCAACATATCAACCCTTGAACTTGAACATGTTTTGAGAAACCATAAGGTGTCTCTACTTTCAGTGTTGCAACCCCAAACCCTAATCATGCATAAAATCACATGAAAGATAGAAAATACATCAATATACGAGATTAGTTGGACTATATATATATATAGACACACACACACACACACATATAGTGTAACCGATATCAAATCATTCAAGCTCAAACAATACATGTGTATTTTCCCATCCCTCTAATCTACATGCAAGTACATCACATTTGGGAGCCTTATTTGTAGCATCAAAACCCATCTATGAATTCTCTAGGCACAGTCATAAACATGTGACACATTTGGGCTAAAATCGGGGGTTCCATGTTAAAAATGGCCTTAAAACAAAGTCTAGAATTGCCACAATTCAATTATTCTTGGAACAACTGAATGGTGGTCTAGAACAATCGAATTTGATTTGTTTTGGACCTTGTTTTGCTTCCATTTTTGGCTCATCTTCCCACCTACCTTAAAGAAGAGTTTGGCTAGTAAACCTCCTACCTTGGGGATAAATAACTAAAAAAATTTCCTTAAACAACTCATAGATCCATGAGATTTTTTTTCGATAAGTAAAGATCCATGAGATTTTGATAAATGCATAAGAGAGAAATGAAGCATGTAGAAGTATAGAATAATGTATACAAAAATTGAAATTCATGGTTAGAACTCATATTAAGATCATACAAAGGATCTACATGATTTCTAATAAAGTTTATGCATGAAAAGACAATTAGAGCATGACAACATTCATGAATTAATATAAATCAATAAAACAATAATCAAACATATAAATTCATGAGATCAACAATCAAAGCATGGATCTAACCATTGGAGATATGCTATGAATAAAAACCAAGAGAACCCACATAGATTCAACCAAAACCAAGTATAGCTCATGGTTTTGGATGAATCCATGGAGCCCAATGTATAGAAATTGAAAGAACCAAAAAAATCATAGAATTATGATCTAAGAAATTACAAAAATTGAAGTCAAGAGAATTAGAAGCTCACCTTGAAACGAGTTGGCTTCTCTAAGGACTCAAAGGATGGAAGAAGAGACTCCTAGGTGAGATGATGTGATTTCTTGCTCCTTTTCTTCTCTTGGCTTTCTCCAAATTTCTTAGCTAAGAAAGTAGGGAATGAGAGAGGGTTTTTGATATCTTATTCTATTTATAGATGAGATCAACCCTAATATGTCAAGGGGTATTCTTGGAAAGCCCATTTTGTTGGAAATTCCATGTTTTATCTCTCATGAGTTGGTGTGACACATAATATATGTTTATCATAATACCTAACCCAAAAATACATGATCTGACCCCTTGATTGGGAATCCAACCATAGGATAAAGGTTTGGAACTATGTTAAACACATCTATGACCTCTATTTGATCATTTGAAAGTGGCATTATGGCTACCAAGCCTTGCATGATCACTTTTTGCCCTAATTTGTATTAAGAGTGGGATTATTGCATAAAATGAAGGGCTTGTGTGCTGCCCATGCAATGACAATGTTTGAGATACTACAACACCTCCAATGAGGGATGTTGTGCATCAACAAATGCCAAGAATAGAGAATATGGGCCTTTAGAAAGTTCATTTCATGCTCAAAGTAAAGATTCCTAGGCTTAATTTGCTTAAACCTAGTGCTATAAATGTTTGTTGATGCTTGAGTGGTCTCTCAAAGTGCTCTTGGCTTTGTTTAGGACAAGATTTAAGTAGAAGTAGTTTCCAAAGTAGGGTGAAAACTACCAGACCAAATCATGGTGCTAACAATATCAAAAGAGAAAATTTTATCTTGACATAACAAGTTCCTCTTTATGCCACACCACTTAAACTTTTGGATAAGATGGGTTTATTCAACAGTAGATGCAAGTTATTCAAGGGGTAAAGTCGGAGCCCCCCTCCCCCAGGCAGAAAAAATTAAAAAGTAAGAAAATGATATTTTTGGAAGGTTTGCAATGAAGGTTCCTAGAAAATTATGCTTTAATAATTATTGGTTCAAGGTAGACATGTTTGTATTCAACATTATGAGTTGAAAAATTCATGAGTATGTCTAATGACTCATGTTAATTGTGCAAGAGTTGAATAATGAATTACTAGGGTAGATAATGAGAAAGTATTTCCCATATAATTCAAGTTTGTGTCATGTAGATACAATTCCATATTTGGCTGTACCAAATATCTTAATTTTTGGAGAGCAATGGTTTGAACCCTAAAACTCAACTCAATTTAGAAGGCTGTTGGGTCACAGGTCAAGAAATTATATATATATATATATTAATCGGAGAAACTGCAGTAAAATATAGATGTTGAAGCAAGTTAAATTGCCTACACCAAGTTTTTCTAGTTGACTTTAGGTAACTTGGACATATCATACAAAACAAGTTGAAAAACTCAGACAACTTGAAATCCAGTCAAATTGAGCTGATCCGGCTGAGTTCTGGTTTAATTCGTCAAGTTTTAATGCTTTGGGTGAAGAAGTGTGGAATGCATAAGAGTTTTAATATATAGGTAGAACCTAATATAGATAGAAAAGATGTGAGATATCGCAAATATGGATAAGATGTGTGATACAGATGAGATCTTTGTTTGTGTAGAGAGAACATGAACAAAGATCAAGATGTGTAATATATATGAGAAAATCTTTGTTTGGGAAGAGTGTAAACAACAATCAAGAATTAATACTATGGTGAATAGCTTATAACTTCTTATTCTTCTTTTCTTTTTTGGAGGGGGGGGGGGTTGTTAGGTTGGCTTGAAAAGCTTTCGAGCTGACCTGATTAAGGGGCTGGGCTTGGCTTTGGCTTGAGGGTTGGTCTGGGCTGAATTCGGTAGCCCAACTGACTTTTGGGCCGGATTTGTATTAGATGACCATTATGCTAGGCTCAGGTCTAAGGGCCCAACCCAAATTACAATAGTGATTTACAAAGCATGTTTATTATGTGGTAGTAATACCTAAGTAATCTATAATCACACAAAATATGGAGTTTGTGTTTGAATTTCTGGATTGGGGCCAATTATGGCTCAATCCTATCCTAGTACATTTCAAATAAGCATCTGGCCTGGGACGGACATAAGAATGAAATTTTGCCAAAGGGACTGTATTGGGCTTGAAGTTTAGGCTCATTCCAGCTTTTGTCTCCAAGCCAAGTATGTTGGGCCAAGATTGGGTTGATCACGGTCGAGCCCAAGCCTAACCATGATCATTAATTAAAAAATTACTCCCTAGTTTTTCGAAATTTACTCTTGGCCAACGTCTCTCTCTCTCTCTCTCTCTCCTAGTTTCTATAGTGCAGACACAACTCAAAAACTTGTGATCACATATATATGCCTAAGGCTGCAGCAATCTAGTGAAAACTACAAGGCATGTGATATGGGTCCAGCATATACGATTATTGTTTTCTCAGACACTTAACGAGTTAGACATGAGAACCGTGCCATATATATATGGTCCTTTTATGTGCTCAAATAACTGGATAATGACAATGTGTGCTTTATCGTGGGTGGCTTCCCCAGAGTTTACGTAAGGTGCATGGAAAGATCAAATATGTACTGTGTCCTTCCTTGGTGGAGATACTGTCGAGTTCTCCCTCTCAATAATACTGCTGTTTGAACTCAAAAAACGAGAGAAAATGATTGTGGGACCGTGGTGCTCTCACAGGTCTGAGCTTACCAAGACATCATTGAGTTAGCAAATTGCGTACCATGTGCCTCGTTACAACACCTTGCAGCTTCAAAATGAAAATGACTTGCAATAGCTCATTCTAAGGGTGTTTTTTTTTTTTTTTTTTTTAATTTTGTTTTATCAGGAGACCAAAGTAATCTCTCCTCATTATATATATATATAAAGTAACCTATCTTCTAAGTAAAAGTTTTTATTTCTTCCTTTTATAGTGAAAACAACTTTAAGAAGTGAGGGTGTCAAAGACCACTCAGGATCCTTTGTGGTCACAATCCATGGAGTGATCGTGTGTCAATCACCATGGGCTGACACATGGCATTTACTAGGGTTAAAAGCGTATAAAAAGGTGCTGAACTAAAATGAAAAACCCTCAAAAGGAGCGAAGTTCAAATGTTTACCACATGGACATCCGTGGTGATCCACAGGCTATATGAGTGGCCAAAGACCGGACGTTGACTCAAGGAGGCCAGGATCCACCAGCCTCATCGAAACGGTAAACCAGGAACTGGGTCTTGGTGGATTTTTTCCCCTCTTTTAAAGTGACTCCACTCAAGGGATTGACAAGGTTACTTGACTGATGAGGCGGAAGGGATAGATAAGATAAGACCTACACTGTTGTAGGCTAGCAATGTCTGCCAACAAATGTGCCCTCTTGAGGATTGTGCAGGGGAGCTGCTACTCGCATCGATATAATTTCTAACCTCCCCTCACCCTCATTTTTTTCCTTTTATACCCCTTTACCTAATCCCTCTCCTACTTAAAATACCTCTCCCTCTCACACCTCCACTCCACACTGGCGGCTGCAATGCTTCCTCCGGCGGTTGCAGCTCCCCCTCCGGCACCCCCTCCTCCTCCTCTCTCTCTCTCTCTCCCGCACTCCCCTCTCTCTCCATTTTTTTCTCCCGCACTCCCCTCTCTCTCCATTTTTTTTCTCCCAAGCAACCTGTTTGAGCTTGTGGGTCTAAATAGGTCACCGGGGAGAAAAAAAAGAATAAGAGAGGGAGAGAAAGAAAGAGGAAGAGGATATGAGAGAGAGAGAGAGGTGGTGTGGGGGAGGGAGGGAGGAGAAGAGAGAGGGAGAGAGAGGAAGGGGGTGGGTTGCAGCCGGCGTAGGAGAG
>JAOXJP010229875.1:0-24858 GCA_025762735.1 Platanus orientalis | reverse complement strand
GACCCATTACCAAGAGACACAAAACCAGTCTTCATTTCCTAGAACTCATCAAAATATTCCCTCTTAAAGCATATATGAACATGAGAACCTAAATCTAATATCCACTCATAATAAAAAATTGTTTTCATACCTTTGGAGACTGTGAGAGCATCTCCAAGATATTCCTTTTGTTCATCTTGCCTTTGCATCATAATCGCCGCAACAGCACCACTAAGACTATCACCCTTGTTTCTATTAACATATTCCAAACAATCTGTCTTTATGTAGCCAAATTCCTTACAACTAAAACAATGCACTCCGTCTTTTCCTCTAGACTTAGATCTAGCACCCCCAGATCCTCGAACCAATGACCTTTCTCTTTCATCCACATTCAAAACACTCTCACTGATGAATCCTCCAAAGACTTCCTTTGAACCTCCTCGCTGAATATAACACTCACCACATCATCAAACTTGAGTGTGCTTAGACCCAAGGAATTACTTAAGGCTATCACTAACTATCCCAACTCTTTAGCAAAGAAGACAACAACTCCAAGGCCCTAGCTTCATCCTCGAAATTAATGCCTACCAATGATAACTAGCTAGTAACAGTGTTGCACTCATTCAGATGTTCATCTACATCTCGCCTTCATCTATATTCATGTTAAACAACCTCTTCATCAAAAACACTTTGTTGGATGCTGGTGGTTTCTCATATATCCGAGATAAAGTAGCCATAAGGTTTTCTATGGTTTTCTCCTTGGAAATATCAAAAGCAACCGATAACAATAAAGAAATGAATCATACCTAGGGTTCTTCTGTCAAGCATCTCTCAATCCGATTCAAACATCGTCTCCAACTTTTTTGCTTTTCCTCCAAACAACTAATAGAGATTTTCCTGATAGAGTACATCCTTTATCTGCATCTTCCAATATGCAAAATTCTTTCCATAGAACTTTTCAATAGATTGTTCCCACTTGAATTAAGAACTCCTCCAAAATCACAAACATTGGCTTCTTACCAAACCACCAATCATGAATCTAGAACAGCCTCTTTCCTTTTGAATGAGGAACCTGGGTTTGATACCACTTATTAGGATTGTAACCCCTCTTAATGCGAGTTCCTTGGGATGAAATAATAAATGTGGAATAAATAGGAAACAAAAATACAAAGATGTACGTGGAAAACCCCAAGACTAAAGAAAAACCATGGAGCCACACAGAAACCTTTCACTATAACTGAAGAATAGAAAGCTACAAGCTTTCCTCTTTCTCTCTCTCTCTCTCTCATAGCCCAAAACCCTTAAGAAACCCATTTCTCTTTCCCCTTCTCACCTTTTCTCTAAACCAAAAGAACTTTGAGAAAACCAAAAGAGAAAATCTCTCTCAAACCTTGCACCACTCTCTGAAACGTTACAAAAACCTTTGCAATCCCTTTAAGTGGCCTCTTAATAACCTTAAACACAATAAAGACCTTATATAAATTATACAAGTTGATTTCACCATGAAACCTAAGCTTCTTGGTGCTCCACGGACTTTTCAATTCTGTCTCATCACCGTTGGCTCAAATCGGGCTCGAACTAGGGTGCCTCAGCTCAAACCGGGCTTGAATTGGGCTCGAACTGGCACCTTTCTGGTTTTTGGTCTGTTGTAGCATGTGTCACTCAAATGTGCTTGGATCGAACTGGGCTTGATCTGACAGTACTGGAGCTCACTCCTTTGGTTCCTCTCACCTTCGGCTTACATCAGACTCCACTCCAAGATATAAAGCATATAGCCCTCAGTTTATAACGTCTTTCTCAATGAAGTTTTGCAGGTAGATGCCTTTCTTATGCGAATCTTGAATAACAACTTTGCTAAAGATGTTAACTACAGGTCCTTTTAGGAACTACAAATTCTCAATCAAAATCGAAATTGGAGTAAAACCTATCCGTCAGCCAAAGTGAAATATAAAAATACTAATTGAAGCTGGAATCCAACAAGAGGAGATTGGAGCTAATATCAAAAATGAAAAATAATTCTTGATTGATCTAGTCATAGTCAACACAGTGTTAAATCGAAACCCTCTTGATGTAAGTTCCTTGGGATACAATAATAAATACGGAATCACTAACAAACAAACAAGAAACCACACTACAAATAATTTATGTGGAAAACCCTAAAACCAAGGAAAAACCATGGAGCTACACATAAATAATTTCATTATAATGGAAGATTACAAGCTTTCTTGCTTACCCACTCTCTCACACTCTATCACAACCCAAAATCTTAAAGAAAAGAAACCGTTCTCTCACTTTGAAGCAACTCCTTTAATGAGAAAACCCTAGAGTAAACCCTTTCTCTCAATTACAACTACTTATTATTTACCCTAAACAACCATTGAAATCTTATATAGAACATACAGGTCGAGCTTGAGAGAGGTATTCATCTTTTTCATAGACCTTCTAAAACAATTCACACCAAAACATGTGGATCAGCCCAGGTTGTTCAGACCGATCCACCAAAAAAGTTGGATCAGTCCACAATCCAGACTACCCAGATCAATCCACCTAAAAAGGTTTGATCGGTCCACCTTGCCTCTAGTTCTTAGACTTCTTCCGCATAAGTCTCCACTCCCAACAGGCAAGAGGAAAACATATTCTCTAAGTCTGCAGTAAAAGTACTTTATTCCTTTTGAATATTTGATTGCATATAAAACAAAATAAACCTAATTACAAATTATGATTGTGGGGAGATTATTATAAACAAAGGGCTTTAGAAGATCTCTTATAAAAGTTAGAAAGAAACGGAACTCAATAATTTGACCACCTCACTCTCATCTCGTCAATCTATATATGTCTGGGTGTTTCGGCAAATGACCACTTTTATGGTTGTGATTGGCCCATTTGGATTTTATGGTGATCTACAACTATATATGATTTCATCTCCACATAGATCAGTTGTCGAATGGAGGCCACAATAGGTATGTAGTTCAATTTATTATTTAAATAATCAATGTACTAAAGCTATAAACTGATGTAGGACCAAAGCCCCAAGATGATCAGCTCAAACATCATTGAACCAATAGAAAGGGTCAAAGAATCCAACTTGGAACAAGTTGGAATCCACCACACAAAAGACCAATCATTTATAAAATAAATTTCTATATGTATTACACCACTCAATCTCCTCAAAGTTTAAAAACAAATATTGAAACTCTAAAGTACTAATAAAAGTAGAACTCTTAGAAAAATACATTTCCTAGCATATTGTGATACCCTACTAGTATTTTAGTTATACATTTCTCAAATCAACTCCAATTCATAAGATCTTGGAAATGTAACTAAATAACCTTTGCAATAACATTAAAATCAAGTTAAATAGGTAAGTTTTGACCTACCAAAACAACGCCCAACAAAAGGTGATGGAAGTTGATCTTTCAGTTTCCTAAAAATAAATAAACCCTATTTTACATGAAAATAAATTAAATTTCCTAAAATATTGAAAAATAAATAAAACCAAGTACAAAATGAATTTACTCAAATTACAATTTTAACCAAATTAAAAACTCAAACCCAAGATAATCAAAATATATGCATGAGTCTTGAACTTGTGAATGTTCAAGAATTTGTGTGAAAATTTTCTCTTCCTCCATTGACTGAAGTAAGACGTTCAAATGTCTCTTGTTATGAAACAACACCCAAACTCAAAGGAGGGTCCTCTTACTTAGTCTCTTCCAAAACTAATTGTGCAATTGGAGTAGGCCCGTTAAGGCTTCACTTTAAGTTGATAACATATATCATGGATAAAAATCTTCAAAATATGTCTCTGTCATAAGTATCCTTCTTTTCATCAATCCATTATTTTCCTAACACCACTTCATAGTCTTTCAATAAAATGATTATGCATCCTACACCATCGAGATATCTTACTTATTTGAATTGAATAGCAAAATCTTCTTCACTATGTCATAGTAAATCTGATTTTCAACTTTTGGTAAGATCTTTTCAAATAAACTAGTTATCTCATTTTTATCACTAATTAGAAATTAGAATGCTTTATTGGGAAGCAAAACAAAAAAAATATTAATATCTTGTATTGACCGCTTTGAACGTCTTTACCACAAAAATCTCCAATTAATTGTCTAGTATAAAACTGCCTCTAATGTTGGAAACCATCAAGTCATAGGAAACCCACATTTTGATGCCACATAATACAAATGCAAAGTGTGCAGATTAATGGTTCATCACTATTAAAACAAAATAGGTAATTTAGGACCAAGGCCTCAAGAAAATCAGCTCAAACACTGTTGAAACAATTGAGAGGTCTAAGGAATTCACCTTGAAACAGCATCTCGGAATCTAGGAAAGCACAAAATTTACATTCATAAAATAAATTTATGTGTATTAATTACACCACTCACTCCTCCATATTTATAAGGAAACCTTGAAACCCTAAAGTAGAACTCTAAGAAAAATTTAAATCTCGTCATATTATGATATTCTACTAGTATTTTGGTCATAACTTTCTCAAATCATCTCAAATTTAAAGATCTTAAACTCATTGAAAAATGTAACTCAATAACCTTTCAAATGACACCAATATCAAGCTATACGAGTATGTTTAAACCTATCAAAACAAGGCCTAAAAAAAGTAACAAAAATTAATATTTCACTTTTTTTAAGAAATAAATAAAATTTATTCTTCTTGAAGATAAACTAAATCCCCTAAATTGATTGACAAAAATAAAGCCTAAAATAAAATTACCTAAATTAACAAATTTAACCAAATAAAAATTTGAACTCAAAATAATAAAAATATGCTTGAATCTTGAATATAAGTTGTTTTGCATCCTACATCACAAACTTAATGATAATTACTTTATTTTAGCCATATCATATAATGTGGACTGATCATCCACATTGCCAATAACAAGTTAAAAGATGACGGAATGAATATAATAGTCAAAGTAAATTTTGGAAAATCAAAGACAGTCTTGATCATCTTCCCTTAGATTCAAGAATTGGAATAGGAAAGTTTTTGGGTATATTAAATTGGAGGTTAAAAAAAGTAGAATATGTTTTGAGGACCTTAGATCTTTTATCCCTACGGACCAATCATTGGTTGACATTAGAATGGAAGAACACATGTTGGATGACTTTCTTATGAAAAATGAGATTTTTTATATCCAAAAGTCCAGGAATGATTGGCTTCAATGTGGGAGACAAAAACTCTAAATTCTTTCACATTTCCATCATCGTTAGAAGGGCTAGAAACAAAATCACTTCTTTAAAAGATGTCATAAAGGGGGGCATGATCACATTTCCATCACTCACTTTCTTTTTGCTCATGATTGTTATATCTTTTCTCGGGTTAATATGAAGAAATTCGATCACATTATAAAAACTCTAAAAGAGTTTGGTATTGTGTCTGGTCCAATTATCAATCACGAGAAATCTAACCTTATCTTTGGTTCTAGAACCCCTAAACATTTTAAAAGATTAATCCAATGTTTTCTACACATAAAACAGGTTGAAAACCCTGATTCCTACTTAGGACTTCCCTCTTCAATTGGAAAAATAAAATTTTCTTATTTTCGTACATTGAAGACAAAGCTAAACATAAAGTGCAAGGTTGGAAAGACAATCTTCTCTCTTTGGTTGGAAAGGAGATTCTACTCAAATATGTCATGTTTTGTTTATGATACTCAGGAAAATTTGTAATTCCATCACTGTTATCCGAAGAAAATTATGGTCAAAAAATGAGAAAAAGAGAAAATAATTTCTTGGGTTAGTTGGGACTGTATCTGGAAAAGCAAAAGGGATGGGGGATTAGGGTCCAGGGATCTTCACTCTTTCAATCTTGCTCTCTTAGCGAAACATGCTTGGAGAATATCTCTTCTGTTTATGGATTAAGCTTTTTAAATATGTTTATTATCCAAAGGCAATTTTTTAGATTTTAAATACAAACAGAATAACTCTTGAGCTTAGAAGAGGACCCTTAAAAGAAGAGACATTCTTTTGAAAGGGTTGAAATGGAATATTGGATCGGGTGAAAGTATTAAGATTTGGGACAATCTTTAGATCTCTTCTGCTAAAAGCTTCAAGCTATTTATCAAATCCTCCCTAGAATAATTAGAAAGTTCTGATATCATTGACCCTATCACCAAAAAATGAAATCTTAACCCCATTCGTCATTTGATCAGTGATGATGATGTAATTAGGATTAACCTCATCCCTATCAGTCATTCAGTGTATAATGATCATATGATTTGACATTTTGCAAAAAGTAGCCAAATTTTTGTTAGATATGCTTATCATTCGATTGCGTCCCTTAATCCAAATGAGTCCATGGCTTTCAATTCCTTTCTTTGGAATTCATTATGAAACCTTAACATGCCTCTTAAAATAAACATCATTTTATGGAGGACATGTAAAGAAGCACTTCACGTCAAAGAAAATCTTTTGAAATAAAAGATTGATGTGGATCCCTATTGTCTCTTGTGTAAAGAGGATTCGGATTCCACTTTCCATTGCTTAGTTCAATGTCATGTGATGATCCCCATCCGGATTCTTCTCCTCTATCCCTTAGAACACTTGAAGACAGTTCTAGTTCTTTTGCTAAATAGATCAAATCATGAAATTTCAATGCAAAAGGGATAAATGCAAATTTACTCTCTACATAGGTATTGTTTTGTGGAATATTTGGATAAGTGGTAATACTTCTATATTTTAAAAAGTTCATTTTAATATTTTTAATACTATGAATTGGTGTTTAGGATGCTAAACCATAGTTTTGAGAACCGGACCGGCCATCAAACCAGTAAGGTGGGCGGTTCAGGTCCAACCGGGTTCTACCATCGGTTTACATGATCTAACCACGGTTTGCTCAATCATATGTAAAATGTAATACAATACCAAAAAATAAAACAATTCGTGATATACTAGAAGGCTTATAACTGAGTTTCAAAATTTTGACATACCAAAAAATATATAAAAATACCAAAAAAATAAAACAATACATGGAAAGTGAGATTGGAATGTGAAAAGACACATTTTTAGTTTTTTTCTTCATAATTTGCTAAAAAAAAAAAAATCGGTTGGTTTTATTAGAACCGGGTTCTTAAAAAACCGACCGGTTTTTATTGGTTTTAACCGGTTTTGTTGGTTATATCTGGTTTTCTGAAAATCACGGTTTTAAGCTTTTAGAGAACTGTTTATGATGCCAGTTCAGGTTTAACCGGGTCAGACCGCCCCGATCCGGGCCAGTTCTCAAAACTATGGTAGTGGCGTACTATGGGCCTAGTTTTACGTTACTTACAGGCCCAGTGGTTCCGGTATGGGTTTTATCATGATTTTCCATTAAAACAAATCATTCCCGTTGGGCTTGGGATGCCCACCAATATACCTAGTTTTGGACCGGGCTGGGGCGTAAATGTTTGTGCTTGTGATTGGCTCTGCCAGATCTTTGCCTAATCATTAAGGTCCGTACTTGTCTCGGATCTGGCATGCACCACACCCATTAACACACTTTGATTTGATCAGACGGTTAATCTCATTTGATTACTATGGCTTGGCAAGGGCTAACGTCACTGTGTCCCATCAATTGGTGGGCTGCAATCACTTTTACATTGATCCTTAAGAGATTCAATTACTGTGGATAAACTGAAACCATGGGAAATGATACATCCCGATGCCATATAAGTGGCTCATATTCTTGTCCATCCGGATCTTACAATCAATGGATCTCATGAATGACATTTCTTGGGAGAGAATCAGCTCAATCCGGTGATCTTAAAACTGTTAAAAAGCACAAAATTAATCAGGATATATCAGTGGGTTAGATTGGGCTGATTTTTGATCTAGGAAATCTTTGAGAGGGGGACCCACTTATTGGACAATCCTGATCTATTAACATATCACCCACCTCTATTGTATAGATCCATAATTAACCTTGGTATGACAGTTCTGGGACTATCCCATTCGCATGCCCATCTTGTAATTTATTAATGTAAGATTAAGACATCTTAGCAAATAGAAAAGAAGGAAGAAACAAAGTCATAAACGTAAAGATATATAGATATATAATGCATGATTGCTTTTTAAGCCCCACAGAGAAAATTAAAAAAAAAAAACATTCATGTATTTGACACTTAAACTAACAAAGGAAATGTGACCTGCATAGTGGTAGAAAATGGCAATTTATTGGATCTTGTTGGGTTTGAGAACACCAAACCCGAACCCGGTACTGTAATATGTGGGGTTGGATATATATGCCTACTTGAACCCAAGAAAACCTGGGCGGGTATAGACAGTTTCATAAGTAGAATCAGGGTTCTGTTGGATTCAAGAAGGCTGGATAGCCGGATTCTTAGTGAGCAAAAATCCTACACAATTATGAATCGGCTATAACTGCACGGATTCAGGCAGGTTGATGGGTTGATCAAGCATTTGCATAACCTCCCTAATTTCACAGAAAACATTAAGGCTGTGTTTGGCAGCCACCCATAATGTAATCATTTCATTTGAGTTTCTCAAGGCATTTGTAACCATGAGATGATGGTTTTGTAATGACCTAATTCAAATGCATACTGATTTGTTAACTACAATTAGAAACAAACTCATCTTAGGTTTTTCTGTAAAATTTAATGACTTGTGTTATCAAGCACAAATCGCTGCAAATCGAAATGAGTTCATTATAAACCATCCCGTTGTGGCTACAAAAGCCTTGGGAAATTCAAATGAAATGATTTCATTACAGGTGCCTGCCAAATGCAGCCTAAGTATATTTGATCGAAATACAGTTGATGGTTTTGATTCAGTTCTTGTGAGATATTCAATATTCAATGCCCAAGTCAATTTATCCGAGGGGTCACGATCAAATCATGTTCAACATTGGGGATTAATTTTGATCAACAAAAATCATTTAAAATTGATAAAAACAAGTGATTTTTAGGACTAAGACATATTTAGAAAGCTGATTAAGATGGTGGTGGTTGACAAAAGGAGCGAACATGACAAAAGTAGTTACAAAACGACCCAAGTCACTAAGTAGGTTGATATAGATGAGATAACCACTAGTCTTGGTAAGTACCCTTCTTTCTCATCTGTTCTTGAGTGGCGTATAAGCAAATCCACTATTATAATAATTGTGGAAAATGGGTGATACTGTCATATTTATACTGGTATTCAGATCTAGGAATTATCTTCTTAGCAACACAAAATCTAAACCTTCCAATCAGTGGATCCCATGAAAGAAACATCAGATGAATTAAACATCTACCAAGTAGATATGCCAAGATTTAGATTATTGGTTAAGCTGCGCTAATTATTATTTTTTACTTATTTTTCTTTAGATGGGGCATTGCTTGGGCAGTTAGGAACTTTGGTTTGACAACAATCTGCAGATCCGTTATGATAGAGAATACAAGAGGGAAAGAAACTTGTTTAGAAAGTCACAACAAAAAATAAAAAAAAAAAAAAAAAAAAAAAAAAAAAAAAAAAACCTAATACCTTGACGATTGTTTCTTTTTTTGGTAAACCAACCTGATGATAGGTGTTGACAAGCAGAAACTAAAGATTCTCTAAAACACTGTCTTCATATAAAGTGTTAATTACCTTGTTCGGGTACGGGAGAAAGGGTTTACGGCCATATCACTAATGTCCGAAGTACTGACATGGTCAAAAAGTAAGCAAGGGAACGGTCCAGTAGACAACCAAATCTTAAAGAACGAAGTGCATTAAAAGCAACCTAGTAGTAGTATACGCGAAAGCATAGAATACAGTCTTGGCAGTAGAGCACGAATTGTGGTTACTTGGTGATCTAGGAAATCAGATTGGACACAACCAACACAAGTAAGCCTAAGGGAGTCCCTGTTATCTGCAACGCCCATCTGATGAGCATGATATGGGGCATATAGAACGACACCAGAGGCTTTTAAGATTAAGAGACCTTGGTGCCTTTTGTCAACAAACATGGGAATATGTTTAGCAGCAACCAAATAATTAGTAAATGGGTGTGCCTAAAAAAAAAGAGAGTGTGTGGGTGTGTAAACATTGCAGCTCTAATCCTAAAAGGTTTAGTCTTCTGCTACAACAATGATTCTTAAAAGGAACTCATTCCTCCTCTCTCTGAAGACTTAAAGTCTTAAATCGGTGTATTTGACTCCAACCTCATCCAGGACACATCACCGAATCCTCAGGTAAAGCAACATGTACAAAAATCAAAGTTACTACTGTAGTATCTCGACAAGGAATCTGTACATGAACAGTAGCCGCTGTTACAGTAACCTCCCGACACGTCAAAAATCCAAACAATAAAAAATGAACAATAAAGATTCTCGTGTTCAAACAGTAGAAACAAATCTTTCTGGACTATTCCAGATTTAATCAAAGCTTAAGTTCACAGACTTCAAAAGGCTTCAATTCCGCCTCTCTGGATCTATAAATAGAGGCTCCCCCCTTTATTGTAAAAACATGAAAAATTTCTAGAGCTTTCTTTTATTTTCTGCAATCTTTTGTGAGTGTTGTAAGTTATTTGAGTGTGCTGTTTTCAGAGTGCTTCCGCTTGTCTTCTGTCCTTCTCTCATTGTAAGTTTTCTTTTATTTCGCTTTTATCTACTTGTATTTCTTCATGCTTTGTAATAGTTAACAAATAGTAAACATCCTGCTACGAAATGGTATTAGAGCCATAGTGTTTTATACACATTGATTTGAGGAAAAACTTTATTGAGAAAGATAGCTTCCTATAGTCTTGTATTCGGCTTTCCAAGACCATTTATATCCGCTGTGAAAATGGTGCTTAGGTCGTTTTATGTTGTTGTAAATCGAACAGGAGATTCCCCTCTCTTATAAGATTGCTGTCTGATATTAATTTGTTTAGAACATTAAACTTTGATATTATTAAATGACAAATTTGTTTAGATCTCTGTCTAATGCCCGTACCTCCACTTCGTCCAACACCTCATCTATTATTAATAGTAGTGAAATTAATTTTCCTCAGTTAGAGCAACAACTTGCTAATTGGAACATTCCTAAGGTTCCCTCTAAAAGAGTTTACCAACAGGGAAGTTTTCAGTTAAAAACTGTGAAAAAGACCCTCTCTATCTCTGACCAGAGCTCTCATATACAGCTCTTGTCTCCCGATGTTTTTATAGAACATCAAAAGAAGTACTCCTACCTTCATGTAGGATTGATTCAAGTAGCGGTCAAACTACTTGTCAGGATAGGGCTTAACATTGTAGCCCTCATCTTTGTAAGAGATGCGAAGTACAACCAACTGGCTGATCAACTCTTTGGTCTAATAGAGACCAGCCTGCATCAAGGTCTGGCCTACTTTAATTGTGGACCAGATCTGACAGTCAAACTCTAGGACTCAAATGTCCATGAAGCGACTACTCTGAGTATCCATACTTAAGGGTTTCACATGAAGCCTGTATTACACTACTTGGCTGTGATCTATAGAGTTCATTATAAAGTAATGAACACCCTGTTTCCCAACTCTATTATGCCCAAATCTGATGGAGAAACTACACTGTTCCAGCTAAACCCACAACATAATATTTATGTCCCAAAGACCATTAAATAGAACGAAGTTAAACTTCTAGACGTTTGGATAGTCGAAGATGAATCCCAATTTCAACACAACAAATCTCGTTCTCAACTAGAAGAGATTGTCCAAACCCCTGAAGGAGATTTAGAAATAAAATATTCTAATTCCTCTCGATCTATCATAATAAACTTTGTAGACATATCTAGACCTTCTAGTTCCGGATCTGAAAGATCTGAGCAACCACCATCTTCTTATCACACGGCTCAAAAGCTCACTTCTCCATCCTCGAGACACTCAATAGGAGAAATCCCTTTGAGACCAATAGGAATAAATTGATCCCAAGAATCTGGACTCGATTACGCCACCTATGGCCCAGAGACCCTTTCTGAGCTAGGTGTTGACGGATAATTAAACGTGATCTAAGAAGATTTCATCCTAAACAAAGAAATCCTTCGATTAGATTTTTACTCAGAAAGGAACAAAATCCTTAGAGAAAAATTCTTCTCTAGATACACAGAAGAACAATGTCTAAATTTTAGACTTCTGTGGTTCCATCAAATAAACAAACAACAAAGAGATATTCCCTTTTTCTTATGGCTAAAGGCATATCTCTCTTGTAACAAGAGACGGGTAGAGGTAAATGCCTCTGAGAAGATTCCATAAAATGGAACACTTCTACCCAGGGCATCGTTGAAACTAACCATCCACCCTTGGAACCCCTGACATATGGCAAGAAAAATATTCAAGCCATTCCCATTCTCTCCATAGAATCCAAAAAGGATAACTCCTATGCTACCATAGAAATTATTTCTCAGGTTCAGGAACAACAAAACTTTTTAAATCTGATACTCAAAATTATTAGTAACCAAACCGAAAGGATAGAAACTATCCTAAACTTGGTCGAACCGATGATAAATTCCATTGAATCGGTGGTCATCAGCAAACAAAATCCTTTGGTAAAACCTCTAGCAGAAAAACCAATTGTAATTCCCAATTACATACTTACAAATGCCCACCTTTTAGACAAACCCATCAAAATCATAGATGAGTTTGCAGCACAGTTGGCTTCTCGCCTAAACACCCTTAGTTTCAAAGATACTGTTGAAAAGGGAAAAGCCAAAGCGTCGTCATCCAGATCTGATATATCTCTCCACAACATTGAAGCCTCCTCCACTATTGATGAATCTAAAAGACTTCAACTCAAAAGTTTGGATAAACCAGAACCCATTCGAACATACTACCGTTGACCCACTCTAGTCGATCTTCTAAATGAAGAAGAAACCCGACAGAATTCCCAACAATTCTCTGGCTCGGCTCTCTACGAGTGGAATCTGGATGGGTTGACTGAGTATCAGATAACCACCCTAGGACATAACATGTTGTTCTATGCTAATGCCTGCAAAATTCATGGTAATAGCGAAGAAACTACAGTCTATCTGATCGCTGCCTCCTTTTTGGGCCAACTTAAAGGCTGGTGGGATTACTATCTGTTAGAAGAACAAAGACAAGCCATTATTACTTCTATATAGATTAATACATAGAGCGGAGATCCCATCCTAAATGCCCAGGGACAAACTATCCCTGATGGTGTCTATGCTTTTGTTATCAACATCTATGATCAATTCATTGGTCGAGGTCTTGATGGGCAGTTGAGAATTAGGGAACAACTCCAAAATCTTCGGTATAAAACATTGACGAAGTTCAAATGGTACAAAGATGTTTTCCTATCCAAAGTTTTCCAGCTAGACTAGTGCAATAATGACTTTTGGAAGGAAAGATTTGTGGTAGGATTGCCATCTCTCTTTGCCAAAAAGGTAAAAGAGAAAATCAGAGATGAGCAAGGAGGGACAACCATGGATCTCAATCGGTTAACCTATGGAGAAATAATCCAAAAGGTCAACCAAGTAGGAATTTCCCTCTACAACGATCTTAAGCTAAAAGAACAGCTTAAGAATGAAAAGAAATATACTCGCCATGAGCTAGGTAACTTCTGTTACCAATTCGAATTTGAGGATTTAAAAAATCCAAAAAGAAAATCTACCTTAAAGGGAAGATTCCACTCCAAATCTAAACCCCATTACTATAAGAAAAATTCTTATAGTCACCAAAGAAAGTCCGTCTCGAAGCTAAAACACAAATCAAAAGAATTCGGCGAAGAGAGAAAAGACAAAATCCCTACTTGTTATAAGTGTCACAAAAAGGGACACTTTGCAAGCCAATGTCACTCTAAAAGAGTGAATGAGCTAGGAGATGAAAAAGAAAATCCCTTAACTAGCTCTGATTCGGAACATGAAGGTCCCGAATTCTGTGATTGTATAGACTGTCTGAATATCCAAAAGAATCCGAAGCAGAGGTAAATATCCTCACCTCTGATGAGCAGTTTATGCTGGATATCATTAATGATATCCAAGATCCCTTGCTTAAAAAGAAAAAATTGGTTCAACTCTTGGACTGAACCAAAGAAAAACAAACAACCGGTAATAATCTTAAAGGAACAGATTATTATCAATACAAAGAACTCTTGAACTTATACAAGAGTAAAAATGAGCAAAAACCTGTTTCATTGGTTGATCTCCTAAAAGAGATCAATGAAACAAAGAAAGAAATCAAGTCTGTAAAAGATAGACTTAACCTCCTAGAACTCTACTCTCAAGCTAGGACAAATCACCTAGAAAGCGAAGAAGAGCTTGAGAAAGAATTCGATCATCTCCTAATAAGAGAATCCTCAAATCCAATCCCTGAAACAGGGAATCCTTCCGAAGAAATATCCATGAAACAAATCATCAAAGAAGAGAGCCAAAAATGGTACTCTCAATTTTCTCTTAAAATAAAAGGAGAATTTGAGTTAAAACTCAAAGGTCTAATAGACTCAGAAGCGGACATAAATTGTATCAAAGAAGGTCTGATACCAACCAAATACTTTGTTCCTACCACACAAAGAATCACAACAACATACTCCCGTAGACTAGATGTTAGGTACAAACTACCTAATGTACACATCTGCATTCAAGGAACTTGTATAATTACAACGTTCATCTTGATAAAAGATCTAAAACAAGATCTAATCCTTGTAACCCCCTTTCTTCAATAGATAAAACCATTCTCTGTTGAGAATCAAGGAATCTCTGCTACCCTAAAAGGTAAAAGGGTAAACTTTCTCTTCTACTCAAAACCCAAAATGTCTCTAATTGAGTCGTTAGAGCATGATTTAGAATTAAAAGAAAAATTCATAAATCACATAAGAGAAGATCTTTCTTATAAAAGGACAGATATGCAGATAAAATCTGCTCTTACTCAAAGGAAGATTAAAAATCTTTAAAAATAATTAAAGCAAGAAGTCTGCTTTGACCTTTCAACTACCTTTTGGCACAGAAAGAAACATCAGATATCTATTCCTTATATCGATAAATTTAATAAAAAGGATATACCAACCAAAGCCTAACTTATTCAAATGAATGATAGGCTGACTCAAACCTGCATTGAAGAAATCCAGAAACTTCTTAAAAAGAAGTTAATCAGGAAAAGTTCCTCTCCCTAGAGTTATGTAGCCTTCTATGTCGAAAATGTGGTAGAACTAGAACGTAGAGTTTCCCAGCTAGTAATAAATTACATGCCTTTGAATCAGGTCCTAAAATGGATCCAATATCCGATCCCTAACAAAAAAGACCCATTAAATAGACTCTATTAGGCTACAGTCTTCTCAAAGTTTGACATGAAATCTGGATTCTGGAAAATTCAGATTAAAGAACAGGATAGGTATAAAACCACCTTCGCCATTCGTTTTGGTCAGTACGAATGGAACGTCATGCCTTTCAGGCTTAAAAAAGCCCCCTCTGAATTTCAAAAAATAATGAATGAAATATTCAACCCTTCTTCCACTTTTACCATTGTTTATATTGATGATGTTTTAGTTTTTTCAAAAAATATTGATCAACACTTTAAACATCTAAACAGATTTTTCAAAATGGTAAAACAAAATGGTTTAGTTTTATTTTAAAGAAAAATTAAACTTTTTTAGACCTCAATCCAGTTCCTTGGACATCAAATATTTCAAGGAAAAATCACTCCAATCAATTGAGTGATAAAATTTGGAGAAAATTTCCCTAACAGAATAATAGACAAAACTCTGTTGCAAAGATTTTTGGGTTGTCTGAATTATGTTTTAGACTACTACCAAAACCTAGTAGAAGATAGACATATTAAGTGCTAGACTAAAGAAAAATCCTTCAAACTGGACTGATGCCCATACTGCAGCCGTCCGAAGAATTAAAGAAAGAGTAAAAACTTTACCCTGCCTTTCAATCGCGAATCTCTTTCTCTAAAAAATAGTTGAGACAGACGCCTCAAACAAAGGCTACAGAGGAATCATGAAACAATCAAACTTTTTTCAGATGTCAATCTAGTTTCTTAGACATCAAATATTTCAAGGAAAAATCACTCCAATCAATCGAGTGATAAAATTCAGAGAAAATTTCCTCGACAGAATAACAAACAAAACTCTGTTGCAAAGAGTTTTGGGTTGTCTGAATTATGTTTCAGACTACTACCAAAACCTAGTAGAAGATATAACCATATTAAGTGCTAGACTGAAGAAAAATCCTTCAGACTGGACTGATGCCCATATTGCGGCCCTCCGAAGAATTAAAGAAATAGTAAAAACTTTACCCTGCCTTTCAATCTTGAATCCCTTTCTCTCAAAAATAGTTGAGACAGACGCCTCAAACAAAGGCTATAGAGGAATCCTGAAATAGGTAAATAGTTCTAAAGAAGAACTAATCATGTTCCACTCCGGACAATGGAATTCAACCCAGGTAAAATATTCTACCATTAAAAAGGACATGCTTTCCATTGGTAACTGTGTAAATAAATTCCAATTTGATTTAATAAATCAGAAATTTCTCTTACGAATAGACTGCCGATCTGCTAAATTTATCCTTTAAAAAGATGTAAAGAATTTAGCCTCAAAAAAAATATTTGCAAGATGGCAAGCTATTCTTTCAGTTTTTGAATTTGATATAGAGTATATAAAAGGATCTGATAATGCTCTCCCTGATTATCTCTCTTGTGAGTTCTTGTAAGGAAATCCTAACCATGTCTCAAAGACATAATGCCAGCTCCTCTGGCCATCCTAAAAGGAAAATAGTGGTTAAAGATAATGACTCAAAGTTATCACAAACAATACTGCCTGATGGCACGGTAGTAAAATCTACCCCTTACTAGAATAAATATCTTCTCCAGGTCTTCCCTCTCGAACCACTGGATATCCAGTTGGAACTTCGAGATGTTATACTGAAGTACCTTCCTTAGGGTCAACATCTGATCCCAATGGGGCCTGATCGCCACATCTGGCAGTGTACAATTTACACACCATCTAAGTAACAAAAGCTCACATGAATATGCATTCTCAAAATTCTAGATCTTAAAGATCGTTTTAGTTCAAGAGTGGGAAAGAGAGATGATATATCTCCACAAGCCTAAAAGGCTCAATGAAAAGAGCTACACTGGTACCAAAAATCACTGGTACAATTATTTTGACTATGTTCGTGCATGGGAGCAAGTGCTTTTCTACCAAAATTCTAAATTAAAGCATTCTTAGTTCCTCTCCTTTGCTAGCTCTTTTGGCTCAGCCTTCCCTTCTTGGTTCCACAATTGGTGGGACATTTTTAAAGCAACCGAGGCTATTCTTCCTCCTCCTCTAATTCCGCTCCACACTCACTATCAAACTAAAATTAGTTTCATTTCCACACCTATGGTCACTGCCTACATGTTCGCCTCCCATAATCTTCTATGGATTCTCAAGTGGGAGTATGAAGTTGATTCTATCGCCATTCCCTCTTACCTCGAGCGACAAGTCTATCAAAAATGGTGGGACAAATTTAACATAGGTTTTGTTCAGACCTCAAAGGTCATCCTTCCTTCTTCCCTTCACCCTCCTTCGACTCAAAGTCCAAAAATTTCTCCTCAGGCTTCTTCGTCCTCAAAGGCCAAGCCTTCTTCTTCTTTGTCTTCTAAGGGTAAAGGACCCGTTTCCTATCACCTCTCTTCACACTCAGCCTCCATTTCCTCCTACTGGCCTTAGTGCTCATCCTTTTATTTTTTCTCATTCCATTCCTCGCACCTCCAAAGACATTCCTCTCCATCCTCTTCCAATTCCTTTCTATCCTTTCTTTGCAGAATAACTAAAAGCTGAAGTTCTTTGCAAAGATCCCTCTTATGTTGAC
The DNA here is from genome assembly GCA_025762735.1 of Platanus orientalis. Classification (NCBI taxonomy): domain Eukaryota; kingdom Viridiplantae; phylum Streptophyta; class Magnoliopsida; order Proteales; family Platanaceae; genus Platanus; species Platanus orientalis. The sequence goes on along the minus strand of JAOXJP010229875.1, from coordinate 7,131 downwards.
CAGGTCATTAAAAAGGTTCTTAAAGAAATCCACCAATCTCAACCATCTCTAACCTGACCATCAATTTCTCACTCCTCTTCTCTTTCTCCTTGAAAAAAAAGAAAGAAAAGACAAACAAACTTGAATAGACAATGTCTAGATGAGTCGAAATGGGTAGAGTTGTGAATAGGTTAGATTGTTAGAGATTGGCTCCAAGGCCTATGTAGCTTAGCCCAAGCTTGATGTACGTTGTGCTTAGCAAATGTGCAAGCCCGAGTTGTTTGGCCTAAAATTTGGATGGGCTTGGCAAGTGTAACTTTGGGCTACAGTTTCAGGTTCGCGAGCAAGCTTAGCCCAGTCCAAAGTGTATCCTAATTCATACTAACTAACTAAATATATATTTTTTTGCTCTCAATGCAAAAACAATTGAAAATAGTCGAGGCCTCCTACTTGATGTACAATGGATGTATGTCTGGCTCGAATTTAACTCCCATCTCTCTACAGGTTTACAATACTTGATAGAGAAGCCACTGAAATTGTGCCAGAGATGGTTAGATTTCTTTGAAAAAAATGTTCAAAATATCGGGTTCAAAATGAACCCATTTTTTAGTTCAAAAAACTCAGATTCATGATTCTTCTAGAATAGGACTATAGAAAAACTACTCAAAGATCCAAGTGGTCCTCTTTCAAAGAGAACCCATTGAACTTGGTGGGTTTGATTCTAGGTGTAACACCAAATTTTGTTGCTTTCAATAGAGGATTGAAACTTGACGTTCAAATTACCAAACCTTGAGAAAGTTGGTTTATTATTTTAGAAGGGGAGCTATTGTTCTAAACTCTCCTTAGAGAACTTGTTCATTATTGCTGCTTATGTGCAGTAAACTTCTGATTAACGTTTTGTTACACAAATTGTAAATTAAGAAAAAGTTGTATAAAGTATGAAATGGGAGAAGAGGAGAAGAAGATGATGAAACATTGACTCTTTTATTAAGCTCTTTAGATCACAAGATAATTTCTAAACTAAAGGACAAGCTTTTAAATATAAATCTTAAATAGCTATGGGCAACATTCTTGAGATACAAGCTTCTTTGCTATCTTCTTGAAAGGAATTGCAAGGGTTTGATCAACTTACAATCTTGTGGAAGAGAGAAACTTGCTGATTTGCAGACTTGGAGAGCTTTGGAGAAGATGAAATATGCTTTAACTTACCTTAAGCTTGAGAACAATAACTTGAAAGCTTTGTAGTTGTATAACAGAGTGCCAAAAGTGCTAAATTGATGCTCCTTGCTGGTTTATATAGATGTATGGATGAGTTGAATTGGAGTCCTTATAGAAAACAACTGTTTATTGCAAGAAGAGTCCTTTTTGGTGTGGGAATGTCTTGTCCCATAAACCTGTATATATTGGGGCTTCTTTTGTACAAGTTTGTGCTTCCATTAGTCTCCTAGATGTCCAAGGAGTCCATTGATGTCGTGGTTGTGAAAAACAACCTCTAGAGTTTGAGTTGGAATCAACTTCATGTTGTTGGTTCCGTGTCCCCGCGACTATGATTTCACTTGTGGCAAATGCCTGTCCCGTAATTGGAGGGTTAGTCTCGATAACCTCTTGTCGCGCCTTGAAACCCATACCAGTAGGACTTTGAATTTCGGTACGTGACATTAACACTTTTCATTTCACTTTGTATTCAGTCATTCTTAACCTGTAAATTTTTTTCTCTTCCTTTACATTCATACATAGCAGAATAATTCATCAATCACTTTCTAACGAACACATATTAATTACATTCCCATTCAATTAAATAAATAGTCTAACACATTTAAATCCATTAACTGAACTCAAATAATAAACTCACTAGCTTATTACATCCTTTGAAATTTAAATTGAAATAACTAAACTGAAATAAATAGTCTCTAATCTAGATAACTGAAAATAAACAAGTGTCTAGTTACTAGCTCCCTCTATCTGGAACTGTTACTCTGCGATCTCCTCATCATCTATGGTGTCAAATTGGGGTAAGTTTGACAAACTTAGCAAGAAAATGATAAACTATAGAAACAGTAGATCAAGTTTTAACATGATTTCAGAAATTAAACATATACTTTTTCATTTATAATTCAATATTTATAACAGTTCATAAATCAATTTCATACATGGTTAAACATTTAATAAAATTATAGTTTCATGTATAAAACGAAAATCATTGATAAACATATACTTTTACATTAATAGGATGGAACAGATCATGTCATATTTCATTTCATAGCCAATACAATACAGAACATAACATATATTTGCTATCAAGCTAGAACATATAACAGTTCTCACCATTTAAACCCTAGTGAGAAGGGTCTAGTTCACAACATTTAAACCTACCTGAGAAGGGTCCAGTTCGTAGCATTTAAACTCAGTTGAGAAGGGTTCAATTCGTAACATTTATACCCAGTTGAGAAAGGGTTATAACTACCTCCTATGTGGCAAATAGTAAGGATCTGTAACAGTTCGCACCGATTATACCCAGGTGAAAAGGGTTCCATCAATAATTCTCCTTGATGGGCATGGTGGCTTTCTAATAGTACAAATCATTTTTTTGCAGCTTCAATCAATTCATATTGTTCATAAAAGAAATATATAACAATTCTTTACATTGATTAATTCAAAATAACATATATGAGAGCATGGTTGATCCAACTAGGAACAATATATAGAACATGTTTTCAAAGCAGATCAAATTTATCCAAAACAATACTTTTGAGAATCACTAATGGTTAAGTGTAAAAATTAGCATATTTATCTATAAAATAAGATTTAAAGTTACTAAGAATAAACCATAGATTAGACATATAGCTTATTGCAAATTAGTAGATCATTACTTGTATGAATTATTTAGAAGATCAAACATTCTTATAATAGCTTTTACAATCTCTAGGAACAAACCCTATTTTAAAACTCTTGATTTTTCATTTAAGAACATAGTTCTGCATGTATTAACAATACAAAACAAATTCAAAACGAGCGATAAACTCTTTAAAATTATATAAACTTGAAGACCATTCACTTTTATATCATATTCTTGTAAAATTATTTTATTTCTTTTAAAGTTTTGTTCTAAAACTTTAGGTAAGGTAAAACTAAAATTAAAGAAAATGATTCAAATTCGGTTCAAAAAAAATATGTTTAATCTCTTCAAAATGGAATAGTAGAAATCTAAGAACCTAAGAATTTAAAACAAAACAATAGTTTAATGTTCTTTTACCTCTTGGTTGAATCACAACTTTGTTCCTAGCTTTGTTACTCTAAAAATCTCCAAAATCCTTCAAACCCTAGCCGTTTCCTTGTTTTTCCTTTTCTCCCTCTTCTCTACCTCTTTTGGTGTAAAATGAGGGTAATAGGGTTTCCTTAATGTATTTATAGTGTTTGGGGTCGAGTTGGGTGGGTCCCACACTCTCTACATTGAAAAAGGTATATTTTTCTCGAAAAATCATAAATCTGGGCGTTTGAATTGATCCAACACTATTCATACAGTTTACTGAGACCTGAGAAGTTCCAGTTCGATCCCAGATCGATCTTGGATTAATCCAAATGAATAGGTTCTTTTTCAGCTTTTACCCATTCGCATTAAAACGCTTATAACTTTATTTACACAACTTTAAATTAATCTCTGTTTGTTGGATTGAAAATTATACTTCTTTCTAATAAGGTATGGATCACCCTCTAATTCACTCAGGATTCGTGTTAGTGAGCCTAGGAAGTTACCTTAAATATGTGGACTTGTCAACATTGACACATTTTGAAAAAATGATCATAACTTCTTCTAGAAAATCTTATTCACTTTCCATTTGTTACATAAGACTCTAAACTTTTGTGCCTATCAAAAGGTATAAGTTTTACTCATAAATTCTTTCTATATTTTTTTGGTTCCTTTCATATTTGTGTCAATGATCAAATCTACATATGTGCATTTAAATGGTCCTATGTATGTGCATAACTTATGTGACATGTGTTAGCATTCTAAGTGTGACACATGTACAGTAATATATACATCATTAGGTGGGGTGTTATATTCTCCCCCTTAAAATAAATTCAGTCCCTAATTTGACATACCTTGAGTGTGAAACAAGTGCGGATACTTTTCCTTCATCTTGTCTTCGTCTTCATAAGTTGCATTTTCTTCCGAATGGTTTCTCTATAGTATTTTAACATACAAAATCACCTTTGAATGTAGAACTTGTTTCTTCCTGTCTAAAATCTGAACCAGTTACTCATCATAAGATAAATCCTCCCCGATTTGAAGTGGTTTAACTAGAACTTGTTTCTTCCTATCTAAAATCTAAACCAGTTACTCATCATAAGATAAATCCTCCCTGATTTGAAGTGGTTTAAATTCTAACACATGAGAAGGATCATGCATGTACTTCCTCAACATAGATACGTAAAACACATTGTGAACATTTGACAAATCTAGGGGTAATGTCAGTTCATAAGCAACTTCACCCATCTTTCTCAGAATTTCAAATGGTCCAATAAATCTGGGACTAAGTTTTCCTTTCCTTCCGAACCTCATGATATCCTTTAATGGTGATACCTTTAGAAATACATGCTCTTTAATTTAAAATTGGAGTTATCTTCTTCTTTGATCTACATAACTCTTTTGCCTGCTTTGAGCAATAAGCAATCTTTCACGAATAAACCTGATCTTTTCGGTTGTCAACTGAACTAATTCAGGTCCAAGTAACCTTCTCTCACCAACCTCTTCCCAACAAATAGGTGTTATGCACTTTCTTCTACACAAAGCTTCGAATGGTGTCATTTGTATACTAGCTTGGTAACTATTGTTGTAGACAAAATCGATTAATGGTAAATGTTCATCCCAACTTGCTTTTAAATCAATCACATAAGTTCTTAACATATCTTCCAACGTTTGTATGGTTCTTTCTGATTGTCCCTCTGACTACAAATAAAAAGTCGTACTAAGTCATTTATCCAAGATCTTGGATCGATCCAAATGAATAAGTTCTTTTTTAGTTTTTACCCATTTACACTAAAACACTCATAACTTTCTCTACACAACTCTAAATTAATATCTGTTTGTTGGGTTAGAAACTAGACTTCAATACCTTTCTAACAAGGTATGGATCACTCTCTAATTCACTCAGGATTCATGTCAGTGGGCCTAAGAAGTTACCCTAAATCTATAGACCTATCAACACTAACACATTTTAGAAAAATGATCATAATTTCTAGAAAAATCATATTTACTTTCCATTTATTGTGTAAGACTCTAGAGTTCCTTGCCTATCCAAAGGTATAAGTTTCACTCATAAATTCTTTCTATATTTTTGTTGGTTCCTTTCACATTTGTGTCAATGATCAAATTAGCATATGTGCATTTAAATGGTCCTATGTTAGAACTTATGTGACATGTGTTAGCATTCTAAGTGTGACACGTGTATAGTAATATATGCATCATTGGGTGGGGTGTTACAATCTGTGATGACAACTCTGTTGAAAGCCTGAAGTGATCAGCCAATGGAGTGCTCATAGGTTTAGCATCTTGCATCCCAAAACACTTAAGTACTCTCTCAAAGTATTTCTTTTAAGATAAGTATAGCTTTCATGCTTCTTTATCCATATGTATCTCCATACCCAAAACCTTATATGTTGTCCCCAAGACTTTTATCTCAAATTCACCACTAAATTGAGCTTTTATCTTGTTGATTTCAAATGTCTTTGGAAGCAATAAACATGTCATCAACATAGATACGCAAGTACACAAAAGAGCCATCTAGGCGCTATTTAAAATAAACGCAACTATCATACTGACCCCTAAGAAAGTTATACTCAAGCATGAAAGCATCAAACCTCTTGTACCACTGCCTTGGAGACTGCTTCAATTCATACAAAGACATTTTCAATAAGTACACATGGTCTTCTTTTTTTAGAATCATAAACCCCTCTGGCTGCTAAATGTAAATTTACTCCTCAAGTTCACCACACAGAAAAGTTATTTTGACATCAAGCTGCTCCAACTCCAAGTTAAACATAGCAACCATGGCAAGCAACAGTGCTTTAATACAAGTGAGAGAACTTCATTAAAATCCACACCTTCTTTTTGTCCATAGCCTTTTGTAACTGAACATGCCTTGTATTTTACACTGTCAACACCAAGCGTTTCTTCCTTCTTCTTGTAGACCTATTTACAGCCTATGATCTTCTTCCTAGCTGGCGGTTTGACTAATTCCCAGGTTTGATTTTTGTAGAGAGACTCCTAACTGTTTATTCATAACAACCACTCAATGCACAGATTCGCTATTTGTAACAACTTCATAGTATATAGAAGGCTCTCTGCATTCAACATCCTCTTCTACAACATTCAATGCAAAAACAACCAACTCTGCATAGCTGCTATACTCCTTTGGCGGTCTAATCTCTCTCCTTTGTCTCCCAGTAGCAACATTGTACTGTGGTTCCTCATGTACAACCTCTTCACTAGAATGTTGCTCATCATCCTCCTCGGATTGAATGGAAGTGTTTTCCTGCACTTTCTCAGAAACATCAAACTTAAGCTCCACCTGCTTCTTGATACCTTCTTTTATCCCTGCATCAACAACCTCCTTTTTTGTTTAGCATGGAAGATTCATAAAAAATAACATCTCTGCTAACAATGAACTTAGGTAACTTGGGATCAATGCACCATAACCTGTATCCCTTTACACCAAATCCATAACCAAGGGAAACACACTTTTTAGCTCTTGGTTCCAACTTACCTTCATTAACATGGGCATAAGCTGGGCAACAAAAAATGTGTAAACCAGAGTAATTTGTGGGAGTGCTAGACCATACCTCGTGAGGCAACCAAGTGACAAGTTATGGTAATTGCTTCTGCCTAGAACTCTCTTCCTAACCCACCATTAGAGAGCATGCAACAAGTTCTCTTAAGTAATTTTTTTTCATGCGTTCTGCCACCCCAATTCTACTGAAGGGTATGCCTAACCATGCAGTGTCTCACAATCCCCTCATTCCTACAAAACTTGTCGAACTCTCCTGAACAAAACTCCAGCCCATTGTCTATTCTCAACCTCTTGATCTTCTTGCCTGTCTGTTTCTCAATCATGGTCTTCCACTACTTGAAATTGAGAAACACTTCATCTTTCT
>JAOXJP010229874.1:0-10874 GCA_025762735.1 Platanus orientalis | reverse complement strand
AAAAAAAAGAATCAAAATAAAGATTTGAGTAAAAAATCATACATTTTTGAGTTTTATGCACAAACCCCAAAACCTCTTCCTTCAATCCATTCAAATCCGCAATAAAACAAGTTTTGATCCCAAAAATTTGTTTAAAACAAGAGACAAATGTGTTAGAATGTGATTTATCAAAAAAAAAAAAGAAGGGAAATCGGTGCATGAGAGAGGGAAGTGAGCAAAAATGACAAATACTCACTTACGGTTGCTGTTTTGATCTTACGGCCGATCTGGTTCAGGATCGGGCGATCCATGTGCTGGAACACTGGATCGGCCGATCTGGCGATCCGGCGCATGAATCGCCCGATCCGGTGCTAGATCCGATTCCAATGCAAAACCGGGATCGGTTCCTGCCGATCCCGATCTGATCCGGCCGATCCGGGCTTGGATCGGCCGGGTTTTAGAACTGTGTTGAAGAGTTTGGTGAAGGTTTTGGACAGCATCATGAATGTGACACATTCTTTAAGCTTGAGGCAGCTATGGGACATATTGAAAAAATAGTTTTTAGTGCCGTTCATGGAAGAATGGCTGATACTATATGAGGTTCTTGGATGTGGCAAATATCTGGATGAAGATACCATGGGAGACATCATTGAGGAGGTATGTGTTGATGTTATTGAATTTGATAGGAGGATTGACCTTCAATGGTTTATTAATTGGTTTGTTGAATTAGAAGAATACTTTGATTGGTATGATATGAAGGATGATTGGTGAGGTTTGCTGAAATGAAATTGATTGGTCAAGCTAAAATTTGGTGGAGCAATGAAGAAAAGCGACTTTGCAGATTGGGGCAGCAACCTAATACCCCTTGGGAGGAGATGAAGATGCAATTAAAAGAAAAAAAAAAGGTTTTTTTTTTGGCACTCTGAGGACAAGATCTATGATCAGATGATTGCCTTCAAACAATGTAATTTATCAGTTATAGAGGTTATGCTGAAATTTGAATGAGATGTGATGATACATCAGAGGATGAGAGACAAACCCTTTCTCAATTTAAGAATAGGTTGTGGTCTGATATTTGCAAAGAGTTGCATACCATGCGAATTTATGATGTTGATGCCTTTCACATGGCATTTAAGATAGAGGAAAATACAACAACAAACTCTTAAAAGGTTTGAGGTTTAAGCCGTGGAGAAAAAAATGCGAAAGTCTAAAAGTGTGACCCAACCAGCAAAGGTTGTCTCTTATAATGCTGCTATCATAAGGCCTAATTTGTTAGTATATTAAGTATTATACATATATTGAGGGTATAATGGTCATGTACATGAGAGATACTATACCATATAATATAGATGATGCAGTATGCATGTAGGATAGTGAGTGTGTGCACAAGAGATAGGAATAAAATTACTAAAGTAATAAATAGAAATAAACTAGATTTCTACTTGCACAATTCTCATGTTAATTTAGGTAGTTCTTAAATTAAGTTCAATATGCATTAGAAGAATTAGGATTTACAAAATAATAAACAAGTAAATCCTTAAATAATGTGTTCGAACATTAAACCAAATTAGGGATTAGAAAAATTAGGGTTAATGCCCAGAAATAATTATAATTGAAATTTTCCTTGAAAAGGTGCCCGAATTAGGCCATAATAATAAAGGAGAACAATCCAATAAACTCAAGGAATAGTCAGAAAGGTCTAAAGATAGGTTTATAATATGTTTTAGGTCTAGAAAGTAGGGTTAGGGTGATTGATAATTGAAAATTCAACTCCAAACCATATGCCACAAAAACCACAAAATCACTTTAGGGAATTTGAAAAGAGAGCCAAAAGAGAGAAACCAATATCTGATTTGGATGTAGAACAACTCCTTGATGTCTTTATGAGTGATTGTTATCAATTTCCAAGATTATAGTGCTCAATTTTGGGATTTCCAAAATTTTCAAAAAAATAGTGACTCCAAGATGAAGTGTCGCCAGCCTGGGAACTTTGGAAAGACTTTTGGAAGGGGATATGGTAGATGGGGTATCGCCTAGGGGTCTGCTATACACTGGGATGATCTCTTCGAAAAATGGCTTGCAGGTGTGAAGATGGTATGCAATTTCGTGTAGGTGCTTCAGGAAGTTGACTTCATGCCTGGGAGGGATTCATGGCTTTAGAACTTAATCAAAACTAGGAAGCTTAGATGGATGATTGACAGAGGATGTGATGATTGACAGAGGATGTATTGCCCAATGGTGTAGGCTAACTTGGGGAATACCACTTGACCAAAGCCTTAGTGCTTGGAGGTTGGGGAATACTTTCGTACAGATGGGTCAGCACCGGGATTCATGCTTGACAAGGTGTAATCTGATGTAAATCTTCTTCAAAACTGTTTTTATGATAGAATAATCACCTTAAGTAGGATCGTTCAAGCACTAAAGACATCCTAGGAGTGTTGAATCAAACAAAACCATTGATTGCAAATGATGGTGATCAATCTTGTATAAATACTCTAGATTCAACAATGTGGAAAAACTATAACAAACTTAGGAAATTAATAAAGAGAGATAAAGAAGACCTTTAACCCAAGGGGAGGGAGTGACCTCCACTACTAGTGTTAAATTAGGTGGGGGCCTAGTCCCATTCTAGGGTTTTAGAGTCTTCAACTTGTAGAACAAGTATGGAAGGAGCACTTAACGTGATAACCAAATTCAAAATTTGCATATGTTATTTCATCAAGAGAGACCAAGTCGTGCGTGACATAAATAGACCCCCATGGCTAGGTCTCATGTACAAAAATAGCAAGTGGGCTAAATTACCCCCATGTATAATGTCTCCTCTCCAAAATACCCCTGAACTACAATTAATAATGAAAATACCCTAAATAAACTACTAAAGACAATACTACCCTTATAAACATGTGTCCCCTTCCAATAAGGGACATAAAATGAAATAAAACAATAAAGATGACTACTGGAACCCCAACATGGGTCCCACTCTCTAGTGCCTCCTTTGGTAGGTTTAGAATTTGCGCCTGGACCGGATGTCCTCATCAACTCCCCCCTCTTGGGAAATAGTCCCCTCTGACGCTAAATGGCTGCGATACTACTAATGAGGTTGAGGGGTTAATGTCTGTGTTTGCGAAAGGCTCAAGATCGGGTGTGGAATGGCCATGATAAGGTACAAGATCCTCCACATTAAATGTAGAGCTAATCCCTAAATTAGTTAGAACATTCAAAACATATGCATTAGGTCCAATCTTGTTTTGAACTTTATAAGGTCTTGAACTCCTTTCATGCAATTTCCGTGCGACCCTATATGATAATCGCTAAGGGCGGAATCGAGCTTGAGGGGGAGTGTTAGTATATTGAGTATTATACATATATTGAGGGTATAATGGTCATGTGTATGAGAGATACTATACCATTTAGGATAGATCATATGTATTTCATATAAATAAGAATGGTAGTGCACTGGGAAACCCTACACACACAATTTCTCTTATATGGTTCTCTTCTTCTTGTCTCTCTTTTTCTGCTTCTTCTTCTTCTCTTTCTTTTCCATCCAACTTGTAAATTCAAAACTTAATGTTCTTAGGTCTCTTGTTTCAATTGATGATGGAAAGAGAGTAGTAGGAAGTGTTGCACCAGCGAGCAACAAGGCTTTTGGTTGTTATATATGTGGTGAGAGACTACACTTCGCTTAATAGTGTCATAAATGACATTTTCATGTTGGGGTTAAAGAAGATGATAAAGTACAAGATTATGAACGTGATGGTATGGAGGGTGAAGTGCAAGCTTTGGAAGACAAAGATGAGGTTGATACTTTATTAAATATCGTAAGGCATATCTTGTAAACCTAAGGAAAGGGCGGCTTGGCCCAACGGTAAGGCTTACCGTTAGCGTCCCTGGTGGCGCGGGTTTAAGTCACGGAAACAGCCTCTCCAAAAATGGGGGTAAGGCTGCATACATCTTGCCCTCCCCAGACCCTGCATTAGCGGGAGCCTCGTGCACTGGGCCGCCCTTTTTTTTTATATCTTGGAAACCTAAGCTGAAGAGGTGGCTTTGCATTGCTCTCTTCTATATACAAGTTAGGTGTGGAAATTTTATCTGGCGTGTAATTAGTGATGGAGGTAGCTACATGACTATCATTTATGAAAACACTATAGTACTTTTGACCTAAATCAGAGATGCATCAGCAACCATATAATGTTGTATGAGTGGACATGACTTTAATTCTTTTAATATAATGATGTTTGGTTCCTTTTGAAATTGGTGTTTATGTTAATTCTATTTGGTGCAGTATTATTCCCAAGAATGTTATAAATATCCTATTTGGTAGACCGTGGTTCTATGATAGGTATGTGTTTCATATAATAGGAGATCAAACACCTCTTACTTTTTGTTTAATGACAAACGCATTAGTTTGAAACCTATGAACTAAGAAACTATTAAGAAGTGAACTGCTAATAAATCTAAGTCAGCTGAACCAAAGAGGCCTTTCCATGTGCTTAACAAGAAGCAGTTTGAAATCAGAAGTAAGGCTAAAGGAGTTGTCTATGCCTTGATAGTAAATTAAGTGAAAGAAACTACTATAGGACAGTACTTAGATGTGCTCAAGGAAGTTGGTGATCTTCTGTTGGATTTTATTGATGTAGTTCTAGAGGATCTACCTAATGACCTACCACCTATACGTGATGTGCAGCAAGCTTTTGACTTGGTACCTAGTTCTTCTTTGTTGAACTTACCAGTTAATCATCAAGAATAGAAAAGAAAGGAAAACCTTGCCAGCTTATTACTTGAATCCTACAAAATATGTTGAATTTAAGAGTTAATTTCAGGAGTTACTATAGAAGGGTTTCATCAGAGAGAGCCTTAGCTCACGTGTTGTTCTAGCTTTATTCACTCCTAAGAAGGATGGCCTGTGGAGGATGCATGTAGACAGATGCATCATTAATGAAATCATTATCAAACACATAGTTGTGTAATTAAATCTTTAGCTTTTCCATGACAATGTGTCAAATCTGGTATAGGTGTCAAATCAATGGGGGGATCTCGGTTGAATCCATAAATAATTTGAAATGGAGTGAATCCAGTACTCTAATTCACAAAATGGTTAAATGTGAATTCAACCTAAAAGAGCTTTTGATCCCATGTCTTCAAGTGATCTCCAACCAAGCTATGCAGAATGTCACCCAGAGAATGATTAAGAACCTTTGTTTGACCATCGGTTTGATCTAACTTGGTATTGGTAAGATGCTACAAGCTTCTCTAAAAGTGACAAAGAATTCCCGTGTCTCTATTTGACACAATAGATAGAGGAATCCCGTGAAGATGGTAAGCATCTCGAAAATATAGCTACGCCCCATGCACTGCATCCGTCGTCTTCTTGCAAGCAATAAAGGGTGTCATCTTTATTTGATGAAGGGTGCCATCTTAGAAAACCCATCAACAACGACGAAGATAGAATTCATATCCCGCTGTATACGGGGAAGGCTTAAGATGAAGTCCATACTAATATCAAACCATGACTGTTCTAGAATAGATAGAGGCATATATAAGCTAACATTCATTGTTTTATCCATGGAGACTTGGCAAGCACGACAACCATCTACAAACCGAAATATTTCTTGATGCATAGTCGATCAAAAATAAGATCTAGAAACAAGCTGAAGCATTTTGTCTCGCCTCATATGTCTTTCATCATACAACTCTTTAATCATTTTCAACTTGAGATTACAATCTAGCACGCATAATTGGTTCCCCTTGAAGAGAACCATCGTGTATAAGGTAATTTGATCTAGCACCTACCAACACACCTTACATAATACTTGTAAAATATGGATTGGTAGATAATAATTCTCGAAAAGAATCAAAGCCAAGTACTTGAGTGCAAATGGTGGTGAGTAAAGAAGTTCGACAACTAAGGGCATTTACTATACAATTCTACACTAGACATGGTTGAGAACAAACGAGAATTCTTGGAGATATGTGAGCCACTTGGCATGTCAAGAAGAAAGCTTGTCATGGCTGTTATGTTTTAGGGCGTTATCATTAAATTATAAGACACACTCACTATAAAGCAGATAATGATGCTAATGCTTTAAAACTTGGACCATAGCATAGAACTCAACATCATGAGTGTTGTAATTCAGCTTGGCCCCATTCAATTTCTCACTGAAGTATGCAATAGGTTTATCATGTTGGTTTAGAACTACTCTAATGCCAACTTTGGAAGCATCACAATGTAATTTAAATTGTTGGACAAAGTTATGCAAAGTAAGAACCGGTGCTAAAATTAGCTTTTGCTTGATACGAAGAAAAACAATCTCAGCATATTCGGACCATGAAAAATTTTCAGCCTTCATACAATTTATATTTGGGGCCATTATTGTATTATCCTGCATGTGTCTAAGTCACTTAGCATGGAAGTGAAAATAAAATGAGAAGGTGAGTGGTTAAGATGTAAAATAGAAACATAATATGTTAGAGAGAGTGTAGGGACTTAGGATGAAACATAGTATATTTTTTGATCATTTAATTGTTTGAAATTTCCTTTGAACGATCGAAAAATATTTCGAATGCTGTGTACCTCAGGCATCTAAAACACATTCTACTTGAACGTTTGAACTAGTTCAACATTTGAAAATCGCGAAATGAGAAAAAAATAAAGTGTGAATCATGATTTTCCCTTCCTTGCACGTGAGAAGTTGATTTCGATACAAAACCTCTAGACTACCCAATTTAGACGCAAAATACATTAGAAATAAGAAAGGGAGAGAAAAGAATGAGAATTAGGAATTAAAAGAAGAAATACCTCTCTAGAGAGTAAGGTAAGCCTCTAGATCTTAGATCTAGCTCATTTAGGATGGATTTGTGAATTTTCAATAGTTATTCTTTTAGATTTATAGTTTTTGATTATGGAACCATGTTTGAATTATAGAGAAATGAAGTGAAGAGTGGATTCATTGAGAGTTATGCATAGAGATTGAAGAAGAGCAAAAAATCAAGTGTTATAAGTAATTATGCATTATATGCATTGTTTTTCCTTCATAGGACCCTATATTCATGTGTTTTGAATGAATTCTCTATAAGTTTTCAAGTGGATTTTGAATTATCTTAGATCTATGTGTTTTCATAAGTTTCCTTCAAGGATTTCAAGTGAATTTATATGAATCTCATTCATTAGAAAGTGATTGAGATTTGTTTGCTATATTGCTTCATTCATCATGTTTTAGATTATTAAATCTCAGTTTTGTGCTTTGTTTACATTTGAATCCCCTTTTAATATTAGATCCACTTTGATTTAATTCGATTCTTTATGATTTATTTATGTTTTCCTTCATTAATCTTAAGATTTATGTGTTTCTAGAGTGATTCTTCTATATCATCATGTGATTCTATATGTTTTACATCTAATCTCATTGGAATCAATAGATCTGATCGGATTCCAAGTGAATTGATAACATCCTCATTGAGATATCTTAATAGAACCTTAAATCGATGATTGATCAATGTAGAAAATCAGGAAAGTAATGTGATCTATGTGAAAATTGTTGTGTTAAGATCGAATGTGAGAATTTTAATTGATTTAGCCATGAATTGTATTCATCCCTTTAGGATCTTTAATAAGGAATCAACAGATTGGATTTTCTCGTTAGTGTTTTGGATATATCTCTTTGTTATGAACTTTTAATCATTATACTGACATCATATTGTGAAGATTGATACTTCCGTTTGCATTCTAAGTGTTATATCTTATTATTGAATTTGGTCTCTGGATCATGTTAAAGTGTTGTGAACGTTTGAATTATATGCTCAGTTCTGGTAAGTGATTTATTCTTAATGTGAACCTTAGATGGATTAAGAAAATCAGTGAATTATGCATCATTTGCCTTCGTTTCTGATTCAAAATCTTTGGATATATCTTTATCTCGACATGTCTTATATCTCTTAGATAGTTCTGTTTTGAAAAATATCGAAAATAATGTTTTAAGTGTTTTGAATCAGTTTTCATGCTGAAGTGTTCAGTTTTGAAAAGATATTGAACTATATATCTTTGTAACCTTCCGAATTGGTTTTTTGACTGAAAAGTGCTTTCTTTTAAGAACATTGTGTCGCATTTGTTTTGAACTCTTCTAAATCGGTCTATTCACCGAAAATGTTCAGTGTTAAAAGTTTTGAACCCTACTTGTTGGGGTTTAAATAAGAGATCTGGAATTCCTACTCATGGGGGTTAAACATGAGGTCTGCACCTTACTCATGGGGGTTAAAAATGAGATTTGAACGCTATTCATGGGGGTTAAATATGAGGTCTGGACCCTACTCATAGGGGTTAAACATGAGATCTGGACCTTAGTTATTGGGTTCAAACATGAGATTTAAGCCCTACTCATGGGGATTAAACCTGAGGTCTGGACCTTACTCATGAGAGTTAAACATGAGATCTGGACCATGCTCTTGGGGTTAAATAAGAGTAAGTAGGCCCCTCCATTAGGACGAAATGATGGAATCCATCTTAGGGTTATATGTGAAAGTGTTTTGGACAGTGTTTTGAAAACTATAAGAACTTTTGAATGTGTTGTGAACAATATTTTGAGAAGTGTAAAAACTGCATATGATTTGGAAGTAGTGTTTCAAAAAGTGTTAAGGATTTGCGAGATTGTTTTGAAAAGCATGAGAATCTCCTTATGTGTTCCAAATGAGTGTTTTGAAAGTGAACTTAGCAAACCGAATTATTGGCTTTCCAAATCATGTTTTGAAAAGAGAAATTGTTTAAAAATGCATATATCAAAGGATTTCTACATTACATTGTTCCGACTTGCATGTCTTACAAATACTCATGCTTGACCCTCTTCATTGTATTGTATATTTTGTATAATTACTTGCAAGCCATGGACTCACCCTTCTACAATATTTTTTAGATGGAGTGAGCATCCTTTCGAGGAGATGTGTGAGTGCAACTTAGTGTGGACCATGATTTCATTTTACAACTTATATTTTATACATATATTTGTTTAGAAATTTGTTTTGTATTGGAGTAGACCCCTTTATCGTTGGGTTTGTTCTTCCTTTGCCATGACTTGGGTGAGATGGCACCCTAGACAACTATGATATGTATCTACTGTGGTTTAGACTAAGCTTATCGTTTAAAATGTGATGCAATTGAGTATTAGCTATTCCATTGCATAGTAAATTGGACAGGTGAATGAATATAAGTAATTTCGCTATATTAATGATAAGTATTGTAAACGAATGTGAGATATTCCGCTACATTAGTGATAAGTATTGTAAATGAATGTGAGATATTCCACAACATTAGTGATGCGGGAGCATACCATGTCAAGAAGAAGTTGGAAGACCATGGATAGTCTTCCATGAAGTGTCTAATAGTTTAAGACTTTTTATTTTTAAGGTTAGTTTAGGATTTTAGACTAATCTCGTTTTTGATGTTAAGCCCATTGTTTCAAAGGCCAAAACTTGACTTTTTGACTTGATTTTGGTGTCATTAGGTAGGTTATTTAGTTACTTTTCTAGTGAGACCAAGATTGCATAAATCTGAGGTGATTTGAAAAAGTTATGACCAAATTACTAAGAGGGTATCAATAAAAATGGGAATAGTGTTTTTAGAAAGTCATAAGTTTTAGTAGAGTTTATATGAAAGAAGGGTTTTTATGTAATAAAGCTTTAATATCCAAGGATCTAATTGCAAATAGGGAATTTTAATAAGGAATCCTAGTTAGATTAGGAGTCTAAATACTTTAAATTTATAAATAGATGGATCTTTAAGTTTGATGATGAAATAAAGATTGATTATGAAGTCCACGATTTGGATTGGTATCTTCTCCAAAATCCCTCACGTGAGGTGGGTTCTCTTCTTCCCTCCTTTCATCTCTAATCTTGTTCTCTTCTTCGTTTTCTTTTTCTTTCTTAATTTTGTTGATTCCTTCTTTGTTTTCTTGAATTTAGTCTCTCTTATTCCTTTCTTTAAATCAAGAATCTCACTCTTGAATTCTTTCTTTAGTCTTTTTGAATCTTCTTAGTTTCTTGATTTCTTTTAAATTACTTTTATTTTTACTCACTTTTTCTTGTTTTCTTGATTTAATCTTTTCCTCTTTTCTTTTATTCAAGAATTGTTTTCTTGTTATAATTATTTACATTCTTGAATTCTTTAATTGATTACATTCAATTTTCTTCATTTCTTGAATTCAAGATTTGAGTTCTTACTTTTCTTTAATTTGTTTCTTACCTTCTTCCATTATACTTTTCTTATAGAAGCCTAATTCTTAGGCATTCTACGTCAATTAGTGATAAGTATTGCGGATGAATGTGAGATATTCCGTTGCAATGAATGTGATAAGAATATGAAAAAGATAAAGTAAGTATAATGTGATACTAAAATGAAAAGAAAGAAAGAAGGAAATACCAAATTGCATATGTGGGATAGTGTTCATGTGAGTGATTCGAATCGAGTCATGTTCTGAATCTAGTTTGATGCCGAATTGAACTTGATATCCATTGGGCCAGGTTTAGGGTGCAACTAAAGTGAGGAATGGATTGATAGTAGAAAAATGCTATCCCATGAAAACTCCGTACTTTATAAAGATTAGATGGTCGTAGCCACTGTTTTATTGTCTCTATCTTTGATTTATCCATAGAGATACCATCCTTAAACACAACATATCTAAGGAACACATGATTTGTCATAAAAAAGCTCTTATTAAGGGTTGCAAAAAGGTTTCCCTTGCATAAAACAAATAGAAATTCTCGAATATGTTGAACATGTATGATGCGGGAGCATTCTATGCAAAGAAGAAGAAATTGGATGACCATGGATAGTCCTCTTTGTTAATTCTAGTAGAGTAGTTTATTTCCCTATTATTTATTGATTTTAGAAGTGTTAATTAGTGGTA
>JAOXJP010229873.1:0-10874 GCA_025762735.1 Platanus orientalis | reverse complement strand
AGTCTTAACAATTCATCACCAAAAAAAAAAAAAAAAAAAGAGAGAGAGAAAGGAAGAGAAAAAGGGAGAGCCGCAGTTGCTGACATGGAGTAGAAGATGGGATAGAAGTGTGGGAGAGAGGAATATTTTAGGTAAGAGAGGGATTAGGAGAAGAGGTATAAAAAAAAAAAAAAAAAGTGAAAGAGGGGGAGACTAGAAAATTGATTGTTGCGAATAAAAACTCTCATATACAAATGTATATTTATTCATGCACCTTTGGTGACATTGTATCACTTCCTATACAAAGACTGGCGTGTTAAGTGTCGATTCAATATTGGAAATGATGTGACCAGCTGACTTGTTGAACGAATGAATCAATTGGTGGAAGAGACAGCCAACATCAAACTTCATAGATCAGGAATGGCCCAGCTGATGGGAGAGGCGGTCAACAGCGGATAACAGAGGAAAGTTATGCCCAGCCCTCCCACCTCCTCACCATCCTCCCGAGAGGAACATGCCGCAGCTACTCACATCGGGGATTTTATCCTTGTAATATAGTCTTTGTAACAATAACGATCAATTCAGGGTGGATGAAATAGATTAAAAGAAGAAAAGAGAAAACGTTAATCCCTTGTTCGGAAACTCTAGACCATCTCTTGATCTGTCTATTTCAATGGTTGAAATGTGGCTGCTGAAAGTAATAAAAAAAAAAAAAGGAATTTTTTTTTTTTTTAAATCAGATCAAAGTTTTGGCTAAAGTATCAAATAATGAGATAATAAAAACTATTTATGAAATCAGTTTTTCGTGATTGTTAAATACTTTTTAGCCCTAAATCAGTTATATGATACAATCACTTACATAAGTACAACTTGATAATCTTATTTTTTTTATGTTTGTTTTTTATTATGACTTTGTATAAGATGGTTTTTGGTGAAAGGTTAGATTCATAGATTTCCCCCTCTTCTCAGTTCTAAGTTATCAATCCATCCATGGTTTTCATGTGTATTTTTTTTTTATAAGTTTAATGAGGTCAATCAGGCAGATCTGTGGGTCATCAATGATTTTTTTTACGAGGCGACAAGAAGAAACACTAATAAAATACCGGCATCGACCCTGTTTGTGTTAGTGAGACCCACCAGATATCGACTAACTAGATCGTCTGACTCTGACCTCAAGTGTTTAGAAGTCTAATGAGAGGCAATTGAAGAGAGATGCTATCTTAGTTCCTCTGCTTTGTTTTGTTGATTAAAAAAGTACAGGGAGATTGAAATCGAGAATTACAAGAAGATCGTCATGGTGTAAGATGTACAAAAAAAAAAATTAAAAAAATTAAAGAGATCAAGAGAGAATATATGTTTATGGGAACAAGAAAAAAACATGGTGTTAATACTTATGATCGTCTTCCTTAGTTGAAAATAAATAATGTGTGGTTGCGTTCTTCCTTTGTTTTAGATGCAATACTTTTTTCTTCCTTGATAACTAAATAGAAGCATCCTCTAAAAATTTGTGCCCATTTTACAAGGATTCTTCAAAAAAAGATAAAAAGAAAGAAGTGAAAAGAATCGGGGAATAAGTGAGAGAGATACTAGGAGAGTGATGAAGATGGAATAGAAAAGGGAATCAGGTTACTCAATTCTGTGGGTTAAGGGTATAAAATGAATAATTTAAATGTCTTAACTGTTAACTACCTCTTCTTCTTTTCTTTTTAAAAATTTACCCTAAAAAAAAGATTTCACAAATAATATTTTTACCTCATTACTGGGCAATTTTAACAAAACTTTGAATCAATTTGAGAAAAATCTCTACAAAAAGGATGGGGCTTTTAATTATTTTCCACCTGTCAACCATCGAAATAGACAAACATTAACAGAATTTTTACTATTAGGAAAAGGCTCAGGAGCATGGTTTGGGCCATCACAACATCACTGGAAAAGATTAGCTACGGAAATCAGTTTTTCCTGATGTATTAGAATGGCATCAGGGGTTGACACATCAGCATTGAAAAGTGATAAACAGCCCCCAAGAAGTGAAAATCACTTTTTGGCACTGATGTGTCACCCCCTGATGTCATTCTAATACATCAGAAAAAACTGATTTCCATACTTAATCCCAGCCCGAGCCCTAACATCACCCCATGTGGTATAAGTAATGTTGTCAATGACTCGAGTTTCTCGAGCTAGTGAAACTCGAGTCATTATATAATATATATAGATATTGTTTTGTGATCAAAATTATTTATGATCCTCTGTGATCACATCATATATGTATATAAGCGAACAAGTCATCTGCAACAGATCGGCATGTGGGTAAATGTGGACCCACTTTTAGGTTAACAACATGACACGTGTATTAAAACTCCTGTCCTATATTAAAATTTCAATTTTTTTGTTTACATGTCCTGCTTTGACGCAGTTTCCAGTTAATGCATATTAAACTAGGATTCGCTCTCCAAAAAAAAAAAATTAAAAAAAAGTATTTAAATAAAAAAATCGTTGTCCAAAAATAACACCAAATTCAAGAAGACATCACCTGTCTTCATCAGCTAACAAAAAACCAGAAATCCACTAGCCAACCCTCATAAACCTTCGAACACCCTAACAACAACAATAATACTATTTGTCAATGACCAGTTTTCTTATGTTTGATAGTGTCATTCTGCTTTCCCAACCAAAACAATGGAGATATGGTGGCGGCAGCTAGCGATGCCATATGGGATGGATGATGCATGCAAGATGCGGCAGCTTGTGGGAGGATGTACTCTGTGAGATGCATAGGAAGCATAGAGTCTTGCAAGGGGGAACTGTCAGTGAAAATCATCGACCACTGCCTGAGATCTTGGGGAGTGACCGTGGATCTCTCTCAAGAAGCCTTTAATATGATTGCTGATCCAAACGCTGGCAGAATCAACATTGAATATAACAGGTAAGCTTGTGTTTCCGCAAAAACGTTAGGCATTTTTTAGTAGTAGGCAGCACATCAGTCGTTTCTCTATATTTTTGTTGTAATGATATTGGTGTTGCATAAAAGGATTGTAAGTTTGACATATGCTCTTTGTCTTGCGATTTGCAGGGTCTGAACTCTAAAGTTCTTCTCCGAGAGAAGACTTGAGTCTGTAATAAGGATGATGCATGTACGCTTGATATTCAAATCAGGGTGCAATACGTCCCATCGTTTTAATAAATAAAGGATCTTTTTGCGCTTCTATTTGGAAAAGAAAAAGGGTAAGAAGTAGGGGTGACAATTCTTGTTGGCGGGTCGGGTTCATGTTGTGTCAAGATAAGGGTATATGACTACATGACTCAACCCGAACCCAGCTCCTTAATTAATCGTGTCAAAGCCGGTCAACCTGCTTTTACCTGAAACACGTTTACAGTCAACCTACCCCATTTATTTCATGTTGGATCCACATGTTATGTGGTAATTCACGTTGTCAGGTCAGATTCATGTCATATAAAGTTAAGGGCATACGACTAGATGTGCGAACCCGAACCTGACCCATTTATTAATTGTGTAAAATTGGGTTGACCCACTTTGACCAGAAACATGTTTACAGTCAACCCTAACCCACTTATTTCATGTAGGGTTTGTGTCGGGTTCACGGGTCGTGTCAACCACTGCCACCCCTAGCAATAGCAAGAAGAAAGAAAAATGAATTTCCTTATTTAATTGAAAAACTATAGAAATGACACAGCATGGTTTGGTCCATGGTGGGTCAAGACAATTTCAACCCAACATGGCCAAGGAGAATCATTTGGGCCAGTCACAATCTTCCTTAGCTAGAAAGCCCAGAGCTGGCTCTTGCTTTAGAAAACCTTGAAAAGGCCAAGATTGGATTGGTGCCGTGTAAAACTAAACGCTTATTTAGAAGGATGAGCAATCCTTAACCTTTAGATTCAGGAATAATTATTGCCGTATGACCTTGTCTTGGATATAAGGTGGGAAATACTAGAGGTATCAATTGGGCCGAGCTGAGGCCATCCCCAGCCCAGACTGTAATATAACATATGGGCCCAAGTTCGGCCTATTATAAAACAATAGGCTTCAGACCAAGTTTGGACTGCCGAACTGAGAACACCAATGGACTAACATGTTATATGCATAGAGATAAAATAGCCAAAAAAGTGTTTATTTAAAAAAGTAAGGTCCAACAAATTCAAAAACCCTCCCGTATCATTGCCCGGAAAGGATGTTCATTTCAAGATTTGTCAGGCGTGCCCTCGTCCTAATGGCCTAGAGTGCAACTTGCATTCAAAGATTCAATAGTTCATTATGCAATTCACACCAAGTATCTCATTTCATTATGTTCATCAATGCGAGAGCCAAGATATCCGTTGCCGAAAGTCGTTTTGACGATGCCCTGCAACACCAAGGGTCCATGTTTCTTTTTTGGTAGAAATGTTGTTGTCATGTCTTTTTGCTTTTGTTTTTTGTTTTTTTGTTTTTTTTAATAATTCATCCTCATGTTAATGGTCTTTGTCTCTTTTTGCATTTATATCAAAACAAAGGGAAATGATCTGCTACACCTAATTTGCCTGTCCCGGTGTCCCCACACTCAAAAGGTGAGGTGTATATGTTTAAAAATGTAAAAACAAGTTTCTAATGAGAAAATAGGTACCCATAAAAATGGGTATTGAGTTAAAACCACAAAAGAGTGGTCAAATGAACATATGCTCCCTATTTAAGAGCCACTAAATTCAAAAAACCATCACTTGTTAGCCTGCGGTGTGAGGACACGGGGAACAAACATAATTAGGTGGAGCAGATCCTTTCCCCAAAACAAAAGATATAACATATATTATATATCATATATAAAAAAGTGAATTGTAATTTGGGCTGAGTCGGGTGTTTCAACTGGGCCTGTCTGTCCAAATTCGGCCCAAACATTACTTTGGGCCTACAATGAGCCCAGCTTGAACTTAGAACAGCTCAACCTGCAATTTTGGGCCAAACAAGTCGGGCTGGGGGCCTATCTGATCCAATTTACAGCCTTAGGAAACACTCAACCATGAAGAGACAATGGCATTCTCCGAGCCCATGACCATCTAAAGGGGAACCTTCCGCTCTTAAAAAATCCAAAGCCACCAGTGTTTGGAAGGGATTATAAGATTAGATGGTTGAGCTCTCTAACTCATGCCTCTTAAAATTTCTGTGACACTTCTTTCCCACCCCCCCCCCCCCCCAAAAAAAAAAAGAGTTTTATGACAAATCAGACCAGATTCGGTTTAATGCCATGTGAAAATGAAACCAGACAAAAAAACAAGAATGGATAAATCATATAAAAGTTAGAACACAAGCATTTATCTGGTTCAACAATATTGTCTACGTCTACAGACTATCAAGAAGCTTATCACTATAATGAAGATTTCAAGTTACAATGAGTTCTCCAATAAATAAATAAAAACCCAAAGAACTCATCAAAATCCTACAAACAGAACTATATATATCAACCCAAAAATCCTACTCCCAAATTGCATATGGACACCCGAAATAACCATTTACAACAAACACAAACGGTTCAAGTCATTGGACCTAATAAGGTAGGAAAATGGGTCTAATAATCGGGTCATTAGGGCAGTTCTCTAGATTGCACATACAAGTTGCACATTAGATTGAATTCAAGACATCATAGTAGAGAGAGAGAGAGAGAGAGAGAGAGAGAGAGAGAGAGAAGAAGAAGAAGAAGAAGAAGAAGAAGAACAAGAAGAAGAATCTTCCAAGTGTGAAACCCTGGAAAACTTTCCCTAGGGTTGCATAGTGGAAACTTCCACTAACCTAGCCTAAGGGTCCCACAACATTGTGACCCCCCAAACCATCCTAAAAGATCACATGAACATGCTGATCTGATCAGCTCCCAATGCTTGAATTTCACCCTTAATCAAATTTTAGGAGCTGGAAATTTAGGCGTTGAGTTAAAATTCAAGCGTTGGATCCAAAAAACAGAAAAATACAACTTCTCTCATTTTCTCCCCTTTGGGTTGGGCCTAAACCTAACCCTAACCAGTTAATCAACAAACAATCTAGAGGGGTCTACCATCCTTCTAAGAGCCTAACCCATGAGGGGTCTCCTGCAATTAGAATAAAATAATATAGAAGACAGTTTCTGGATTTTTCAAGAACTAACACCTAAATTTCACCTTGAATTAAATTCAAGCATTGAAAATTCAGGTGTTGAGGGTAAAATCAAGTGTTAAGCTTGAGAAAAATCTATCAAATACATAACTCAGAATTCACAAGCTTGGGCATTAACATACTCTAAGACTTGTGTGAATGGGAGAAGCCGCCCTAAAAAGACGCGTATTGGGGGTACCTAACACCTTCCCCAAATGCAACAAACAACTTACCCCTAATCCCAAGAATGTAGACTAGTGTTTCGAAGTTAAACCCCTAGATCTTTAGGTCTATACTTCTCCTCTTCCCCGAAAAGGAGAACCGACATCCAATTCCATTAGCTAAATCCTGAGTTGGTGGCGACTCCAAGCAAAGCCTAACCCTTGCATAAGAAGGGTTAGCAACCTTTCACTCACCTGGTAACGCATGCCTAAAGTAGTGGGACCCTGATGTCCACAAAATGGTGACTCCACTAGGGACCCATTTAATCTCCACATGTACAAGTTTTAGCTTATGTCAAATACATGATTTCACATGCCTACTTGCTTTCTCACATGTCTACATACTTTCACATGTCTAATTGCTATCTCATATGTCTACTTGCTTTGAATTAGACTTAGGTCACTTCATTAGTTAGTTAGGATAACACTCAATCTTTAACATTTACACCAAATTGCCATGCATAGGATAGAAAACATGTTCACTTAGCTTTAGGACAACTTGAATGAGTTAGTAGGATCAAAATCACATTTGAACAATTTGTATGAATACCTCTTTGTTATTTTATACTTTCACAAAATGAGTCCGAGGACACGACATTGTACCAATACATCACTATCATGAGCCCTTATCTAGGTTATTACCCAATAATGGACCAACATTGGATCACCACATAGGATGGAACAACGTCTAAGTAGCTGCTGATATGTCTGCACGATCATTCTAAGTTACCCAAGCCAGTTACCACTCTATAATCCGATCTTTTTCGGGGAGGTGTTTCTACTGGTACACTCATCTTTTAGAATCTAAAGAAAAAAAGAATGCATATTTAGTCAGTTTTAGGTTAGAGTTCTTTAGGCTACACTCAATAGCTTAGAGGTCTAGCTTAGGGTTTGTTTGTCATGATTGTGATTGATTGCTTGCATGATTGAATAAAAGGAACCAAGAATTCATGTCCAATTTTATAAAATTAGTCCAAATTATTATTTTTAGATAATTAAGTCTGGGTTTTAACTTCTTGTTTAAATTTGGATCTCTCACCCCCTTTTGCATAATATATCTAACACAATGACATAGATTGAATAGACAACCCATAAATAGAACAAAAAGTAAACCAACCATAAAAGAATAAAGGAAAATGAATAAATAAAAGTGATCCTCAAGTAACCAAAGTATGTAACCAATCTAAGTTTGACACCATCTCAATCAAACAAAAGAAAAAAAACCTCAAAATGTGTCCGAGTCATCCAAGGTTAAAACAAACAACCCCTCAAAAAAGTATATGAATACATCTCTCAATGAATAAAAGAAACAAAAGAAAAGAAGTCCAATCCTCAAGTCAGTCACCGGAGCTTCTCTCTACATGCTCCATTGTCCCCTTCTTGGTCATGTCCTTCCCCTTCCTAGAGTATGAGTAGCCTACTCTAAATCAGACTCTAGCCTCACCATGGGGCACAACAGTACCACGAACCCCAGAAGCGCTTCATCTAGTCTTGTGAGGACTATCATTTATCTGTAGAGGAGCCACCACCACCACACCACTAGACACCAATGTCGTATGCACCTCGGGCTTTCCCCTAGCCTACTCTCTGTAAATCCGGTTTTGTCCTAGAGGGGGGTGAATAGGATTTATAAAAAATTCTTCTTAATTACCCCCCACTTAAAATTCCAATTTAGATATTATTGTAGTTCTTGGAATTTAATGCACATCAAGATATAGTTCAATTAACATCATATGAGAAATGTTATGCATGTCATGTAAGGATAGAGAGAAGAGACAATTCACATCACAAGAAAATACACAACACGATATTTATAGTGGTTCAGCACTCGGCCTACATCCACTCTCAAAGCTCACAATGGAGCTACTAAATTTTATTTAGATTAAATTGCATTATAATTAGGATCAAAATTTAAAACCTATCTACTTGCAAAGCAAGCTCTACTCCCGATGTCTCCGACGGAAGCTATCTATACCCGGTGTCTCTGGCGGGTATGGTCTACACTACTGGTGTCTCCGGTAGTAGTGCTATAGTCTACACCTGGTGTCTCCAACTAGTGCTAATGTCTCAAATATAATTTAAAATCAATACAAATTACCTCACAAGGCTTGTGTATTGCTTGTTGCACATGAAAGTGGTTGCTCCTTTGTTGAGCTAGTGTGCCAATAGATTCCACCAAGCTTCCAAGAGTGCATCTTTGCTTCTTGAAGCTTCTTACAAGGGTTTACTTGGGAGTAAACCCCTCTCATTGTTTCCCTCTTGTTGATCTTATTATATTGAGTGTTGGGAAAGCACTTAAAGGCTCTTTGATCTTCAATCAATGCTCATAGGAGTGAGCCTTTGGGAATTGGGAGATGTAAAATACCTTAGCTCTTTTCTCTTGTGTGTTCAATGAAATTGTGTGTGTTCTTGAGTGTTAGAGAGCTCTCTTGAGCTTCTCTCATATTTATAGGGGACGAGCACAGTCATGCACCCTTGATATGGCATTTATCCCAATGGTTAAAAAATCACAAGCGTTGATATGTTTTTATTTTTAAATTTTTGCGATTACAGATTTATCTGGCTATATCGGATTGATCTGCATGGATCAATCCGGCATCTCCGGATTAATCTTGTGTCTCAGTCTGAGACACCCGAGCTTTGCTGGATTGATCAGCTAAGTGCGGATTGATTTAACACCCTTCGGATCGATCCGATTCCCTTATTTTTCTGTCAGTATACCTTGTTCCTACTCCCACCCACTTGGGAATATATGTAGGAGGCATGGGTTAGTTCATAAGGCTATGTAAATGTATTTTATACTTTTTAACCTATGTCTAACATGATATGTACCTTCATAAACCTCTCTTGGGCTTGATAAACCTCAAGTCTTCAAGCTTTTGAACCTTAGCAATCTTGGGAATGGATCATCCTCGACTTTAAGTGTTTGGAGCTAGTCTTCCATCTTGGAAACCAACCACTTAATCATTACAAACATAACTCAAGATATGCAATGTGCTCATGCCATGCATAATCTACCACTCCATGTATTTTATACAATATGAAATTGACAATATACATCAACACTCTCCCCCAGTTTGCTCTCCCCAACCTTAGTGGAGGGCATCTCAGTGTCCTCCACAACACCTCTTATACCCCTTGGAATGGGGATTTATCTCTACAACTGCAAAACAAAAAAATACAAGAAACATGTCAGAACTTTTTAAAAGAAATGCTCCCAAAGATAAACAAAATAACCCCACTTCTTTACCTCCTCCACCTTTGCCCTATGGCTCACCTTCAAGGTCGTGACCTCGGTTAAGTGGGCTTGGTGCTTTTTCCCCACTAGGGTAAAGCACCTCGCCATCTTCTAGAGGGCACTCAAGTATACCTTCCTAGGAACCTATAGTAAGTACACAAAGCTTGGTCAAAAACTAAAAATGCATAAATTTTAAAATGTTACCTAAATAAATCAAATCATACCTGAGTCGTCGCCTCAGGGGTCACCCAACCCTCAGGGAGCTTGGCCTCAAGCAAGGGCTTCTCACTAACCCCACCCTCGAGGTCGACCACGGTCACCACCTCGGGTACTATACCCTCCAAACTGAATGGGGGTTTCATAATCGATTTGGGCTCTAAATTGGTTGCGAAATCCACAATCGATTTTGAGTGCCTATCAGACCCTAAATCAGTTTGGGGTTTTGTAATCGATTTGGGTTTTGGGAATTTTTCCAAAACTCTTATCGAAACTGGTTTGGGCCTATCAGTTTTGGGCTCGGGTGTGATTGACTGAGATGTAAAATTACACTGAAATCAATTGCGAGTTTCACAATCAATTTCGACTAAAATTTTTTGCATTTTTAGTTTAAACTGAATGGCGGAACAAGATTCATGTAGCCGAACCCAAATAGTTGGGATAAGGCTATTTGTTGTTGTCCTTGGGAACCTTGGTTTAGGAATACTTAGAGACCTTAAACCATGTCTAAGATCATTTTTAGACACACAAAATGATATGCATGTATAATATATACCTCCCTTGGGGTGCCTCTTCCCGGTGCTCTTCCTTGGGCCTTTGGTCCTTATTGACTTCATGATATAAACTTGTGAGCTCACATAGGACACTTACAAGACTCCTAGCACTACCTATATGCCCATGTGATTGACATATGATGTGAGAAATCGCAAGTATACGAATCACTCAAGTAACAAAGTGTAAGAGTTAAGTGTCAAACCCATGAGGATTGTTTAATTTACTAACTACCGACATTGTATTAATCTCAATTATACTTGACAAAGCCAAAATTTAAAGAGTTGTTGAAAGTAAATTAAAATTAAACAAACAAGAAGAAAGATGTAGGAGAAATGCAATTGATTAAGGTACTAGGGCATCCAATTTCACTGTAACTAATCTAAATTAATTCCTCTAATTAGGTTACTCAAGATTGTTCATCCTTGTTGACAGTTGAAAACCCCTCACTTATCCAATAATCTCTCTTGAGTAGAATTGCTCTTACCTACACATATTAACCCACTATATCTCTATGTGAATTTAAATATATGCAAGTACATTAAGTTCTATGGATTTT
>JAOXJP010229872.1:0-10874 GCA_025762735.1 Platanus orientalis | reverse complement strand
AGGTAAGAAGGAACTCTATCAATGTGATCATTGCAAGAAAACTGGGCATACCAAGGATCGTTGTTGGGAATTGCATCCACGTCTCAAATCTAAATATAAGGGTCAGAAGGATCATGTTGCTGTAGCTGAGGCACCTTTTTCAATCAATCAGTTGGGTCATCTTCTTCAACAACTCAGTAAGACTATCTCTTCTGACAACAATCAATCCACTTTCACTCATGTGTCAGGTAAACTTCATGCTTATCTTACTTCCCCTTCCAAAATTAATTCTTAGATTATTGATTCCGGAGCTACTGATCATATGGCCAATAGTCCTTCTTCAGTGATCAATTTATTTCAAAAACTGATAAGCATGATATTTCTGTTGCAAATGGAACCATTGTTCCTGCCTTAGGAAGTGGTAAAATTAGTTTTTTTTCCTCATAGTGCTTCATCTGATGCTCTAGTTGTTCCATCATTTCCTACTCAACTTATGTCTATTGAAAAAATTACTAATTCTTTAAACTGTGATGCCATTTTTTCCCAAAATCTATCATCTTTCAGAATCGAAAGTCGAAGAAGACGATTGGTAAAGGAACATACTCACATGGACTTTCTTTTCTAAACTCCCTTAATAAGGTGTGTCATGCCAGCGGTGTACGTGAAAGTCACATTTTACATAAACGGCTTGGACATCCATCCAACCGCATTTTGTCAAGATTTTTTCCCTCTACTTCTGTTGATTTTGATGTTTGTGATGTTTGTCAGTTCCCTAAACAAACATGTTTACCTTTTGCTAATTCATCTTCTATGTCTACTGAGTTGTTTGAATTAGTTCACTCCAACTTATGGGGACCTACACCTATTGACTCTTATGATGGATATAAATATTTTGTGTTGTTCATTGATGACTTTTCTCGTGCTACCTGGTTATACTTGTTAAAATCCAAAACAGAAGTAACTTTTGTCTTTAAAGATTTTCATACTATGGTGATTAACCAGTTTAGTGCTAAAATCAAAAAATTTAGGTCTGATAATAGTACAGAATATGCTAAAGGACTTTTTCCAAAATATATTTGAAGCCAAGGAATTATTCATCAAACAAGTTAGGTCGGAACTCCACAATAGAATGGGGTAGCCGAGAGAAAGAATCGACACATCCTGAAAACCGCACGGGCCCTTATGTTTCAAACGAAAGTTCCAAAACAATATTGGTCTCATGGGGTGTATTGACTGCTGCTTATTTGATCAACTGACTTCCTAGCCGAGTTATTAAGTTCAAGTCACCATTGGAGATACTAAAAAATTGGACACCTGATATCTCACACTTGAGGGTATTCAGATGTGTTTGTTATGTGCATCAACAAGTGATACACATAGATAAGTTAGAAGCTCGGTCTACTCGGTGTGCATTTTTTGGGTAGTCTTCCACTAAAAAAGGGTACATATGTTATGATATAGTTACTCGTAAACTTGTTGTTTCACGTGATGTACATTTTGTGGAGTCTGAATCTTTTTTTCAACCTAGTGATGAATCTAAGATTTGGTCATAGGGGGAGTCTTTATCTGACTCAGTACCGCTTCCTACAATTACAAATGAGGAAATAGCTACCGATAAAGATGCAAAAGTTATTGAAGCAACCCCAATCCCCCCATCACCTCAAGCTACTTGACAATCGAGTAGAGACACTCGCCCTCTAGAGAGAATGAAAGATTTCTTCACATATCATGTTGTGTCTTATCTTATGCAGGAACGCTTGTCATATAATAATATTTCTCAGACTCACCTAACTTTCTTAAGTGCAGTTGCTAATACCCAAGAACCTAAGACCTTTCAAGAAGCTAACTCCATTGCAGTTTGGCGGAAGGCCATGCAAGAAGAGCTATAGGCTCTAGATGAAAATAAGACATGGGAAATTATTAAGCTGCCTCTAGGTAGAAAAATTGTCGGATGTCATTGGGTGTACAAAAATAAATACAACAATGATGGTTCCTTAGAACGACATAAGGCAAGACTTGTTGCTAGACGATTCACACAAACATATGGAGTAGATTACAAGGAAACTTTTGCGTCAGTGGCAAAGATGAACAGATTCCGGGTCCTCATTTCTCTTGCAATGAATCAAGACTGGAACTTGTTTCAAATGGATGTCAAAAATGCATTCTTACATGGTGATCTTAAAGAAGAGGTTTACACGAGCATCCCACCTGGGCATCCTCAAGAGGCTAAGTTTGGTTTAGTGTGTAAATTGAAAAAAGCAATCTATGGGCTTAAACAATCTCCACGAGCCTGTTATGCTAAGCTTAGTTCGATCCTTATGATGACTGGGCTAAAACGGAGTAATGCAGATCCTTCTTTGTTTGTTAAAGGAGGTAATTCCAGTATTGTTGTTGTTTTGATTTATGTTGATGATATAGTCATTACTAGTGATGATAAAAATGCAATTTTTAAGCTTAAGATCCTGCTGCACAATAGATTTGCCATTAAAGATTTGGGAACTTTGAAGTACTTTCTAGGATTAGAAGTTGCATACTCAAAAAGAGGCATCTTTCTTAACCAACAGACGTATGTGTTGGATCTATTACAAGAAATAGGTAAATTTGGAATAAAACCATCTGATACACCAACTGATAGCGGAGGAAAACTGGATGATACCGGTGCATTGTTGTCTGATATTGGTTAGTTTCAGAGGTTGGTCGGCAGGTTAATCTATTTGACCATTACTCGACCTGACATTTCTTATGCAATTAGTCTGATGAGCCGTTTCATGTATGCTCCCAAGACTCAACATATGCATGTCATTACTTGAATTTTACAGTATTTGAAAGGGTCACCAAGAAGAGGTATATAGATGTGTAAGAATGGTTATAACTCTATTACTGGCTATACTGATGCTGATTGGGCAAGATGTCCCATTGATCGAAGGTCTACAACTGGATATTGTACGTTTGTTGGAGGTAACTTGGTCACTTGGAAAAGTAAAAAACAAAGTGTTGTTGCTCGTTCAAGTGTTGAAGTGGAATATATAGCAATGACATCAACTACCAGTGAAATTATATGACTTCGAGCTCTGCTGCAAGACTTGGGTTATGGTTCATCTCTACCAACTCAATTGTTCTGTGATAATCAGGCTGCTATGCATATTGGTTCAAACCCAGTATTTCATGAGCGAACTAAACATATTGAAGTTGATTGCCATTTTATTAGAGAGAACATGCAATCCAATGTCATCTGCACAACCTTTGTCCGTACAAATCAGCAATTGGCGGATATATTTACAAAAGGTCTTCCAGCCCTTCAGTTTCATGAAATATTGTCCAAGTTAGGCTCCATTGATATTTTTGCACAAACTTGAGGGGGAGTGTTGGAGAAGAAAGATTTACGGGGATTTGTCTCTAACCGTGGGTTGATATGGTGAACTGGTCACTTGGGCTATTTATGAAGAGTGCATAATCCGTGTGATTCTCCTTAATCTATGCCTCTAATTTGATAGCACTATTAAAGCTGTGTATATCTTTATATAGGGCTGATGTAATCTCCATTGACACTACTATGAATAATAAACCCTCTCTTCCTTCTCCAGTGGATGTAGGCTATGGTTGAACCACTTACATCTGTGTTATGTGATTGGTTTCTTCATGGTTGGTTTCTTTACATGTCATTTCATTTTATAAAAAAACGTAAGATGACTTCATTTCTAATTGTAGTTAACAAATTAGTTTAAATTTGGAGGAGTTTAGGGTTTAGGGTTTAGAGTTTAGGATTACAAACTATCACCTCATGGCTACAAATGCCTTAAGAAACTCAAATGAAATGATTACATTACAGGTGGCTGCCAAACAGGTTATAAGAGAATGATTCCCAACATATATCTCATTTGAATAATGGTTTGCTGTGTATAATTATATATGGGTGTATAGCGCCCACAAAACTGGGAAAAAACAGAAAAAATAAGAAGTAAAAAAGCAATAAAGAAAAAATATTCACCACTATGTTATGGTCTATATCTCAGAGCAATCAACCATTTTAAGGTCTATTACCCAAACTTGCGTTCACCCGATAAATAACGTTTAGATGTTTAAGTGCCCGTAGGAAGTGGGGTTGGGTTTCACCAGGATTTGTACCACCCATAAGGTCAGCCCTGCATCAAGGGCTGACACATCAACACCAAAAAGTGAAAAGCATCCCCAAAAAGTGTAAATCACCATTTTGGCACTGATGTATCAGCCCCTGATGCTGGTCTGACCTAAGGGGGTCACCAAATCCAAGGCGGGCGGGTTGGCTACATATTTAAAACTATCCAAATGCTAGACACCAGTTAGGTGTAGTGGTAAGCCGTCTGGTTTAGGACCAAAACGAGGCATCAAAGTTAGGTCAAATCTAGATATAAAAATCTGAACCATGTAATGTGCTGGGCGTAGAGTTGTAGCAATACGGAAGAGATGCTTGACTTGAACTGGATTATACTGCTTATCGAGGTTGGTATATGCCAACCTGAAACCAGGAAGAAAGAATTTTGGTGTAGTTTTTTGTAGCATGAACAAAAAGCATAGTTGTCTTTTAACATGGAGTTTTTTAGTTCATGCTACAAAAAAGCTACAGAAAAATTCGCTACAGCTGATCATTCGACAGTTATGAGTGAGAAAAGAGACGGATGAACAAATGTTCTTTGATAAAAAAAACGTCTGTGACCTTTTGGGATCATGTCACAGGTAATGTGTCTTTGGTATCTGTTTTTCAGTACTTTGGATGCGTTTGGATTTAGGGAATTGAAAAAGTGGAAATGAAATTAGAGTACTCAAATCTATTTCTGACGTTCAGGATCAATTTTAAATTACGGAAATGGATATAAGTGAGATCTCCAAGAATTAAAATGAAGAATTGAAACCTGAAATTAATGGAATTGGAGGAGTGGAGTGGAAAGTAACCTTTTATTTTATTTGGTTCCCTTGTTTGACACTTTCAACCTATGTAACCTCACGTGTCGCCTGTGATTCGGTAGCAGACATTTTCTGGTGACAGAAAATTTGTCCACCCGAAATACTACACCACCACCTTACTCTGCGTCACGGTACACCACAGACAAAAAGGGATATGAGGCTGCAAAGATATTTTTCGTCTCACTCTCCAAGGAAACCAGGATTACCATAAATAGAAATATGCTTTGTTGTTCCTGTCTGTGATCTTTCCATTTTCAGATATTCGCTCATTATTATAAGCCTACTTACTCTCTTTCTTCCATCTCCTTCGTCCCTGTCTCTGCTCGCGTTTTTTGTTTCTTTCTGCGAAACAAGAGCTTTTTTTTTATTCATTTATTTATTAGGGTTTCTTTTTTATCTTCTTGGGAATCAAGAAGAAGAAGCAGTGATGAGGTACAGAGTTGCCAAAGCTTCAGAGTTCCTGGTGATAACCGGGTACGGCATCGACGACATCAAGCTCGCCAAGAAAGCATGGGTTCTCCCAGGGCAATCTTGCACGGTGTTCGACGTCTCTCCCGTCAACTACACCTTCGAGGTTCAAGCCATGAGCGCCGAGAAGCTTTCCTTCCTTCTTCCCGCCGTCTTCACCATCGGCCCCCGGGTCGAAGACCAGGAAAGCCTCTTGAAGTACGCCAAGCTACTCAGTCCCCATGAAAGGTTGTCCAACGACGTCAAGGAGCTTGTTCAGGGCGTCATCGAAGGGGAGACTCGCGTCCTCGCTGCTTCCATGACCATGGAGGAGATCTTTAAGGGTACCAAAGATTTCAAGAAAGAGGTCTTCGACAAGGTTCAACTCGAGCTCAACCAGTTCGGGCTCTTGATCTACAATGCCAATATCAAGCAGTTGGTCGATGTGAGAGGCCATGAGTACTTCTCCTATCTGGGTCAGAAAACCCAGATGGAGGCAGCGAACCAGGCCAAGATTGATGTCGCTGAAGCCAAGATGAAGGGTGAGATTGGGGCTAAGCTCAGAGAAGGACAGACCCTGCAGAATGCGGCAAAAATCGATGCGGAGACGAAGGTGATTTCCACACAGAGGCAAGGAGAGGGAAAGAAGGAGGAAATCAAGGTGAAGACAGAGATTCAGATCTTTGAGAATCAGAGACAAGCTGAGGTCGCAGAGGCCAATGCCGAACTGGCCACGAAGAAGGCCGGGTGGGCACAACTGGCCCAGATGGCGGAGGTGGAATCGGCAAAGGCGGTGGCGATTCGGGAGGCTGAATTGCAGAGCGAGGTGGAGAGGAGGAATGCATTGACTCAGACGGAGAAGCTCAAAGCCCAACTTCTCAGCAAGGCCAGTGTGGATTATGAAATTAAGGTATGTCTTTAACTCCATAGACTTGGCTTAATTTCATCAATCTGTTTGGATCGATCCACTGCCTGGTAGGCTCGGCCAAGTTGATTTCCTAAGCATAATCCAACCCAAAATCTTTTAGTAAAAGTCAAATCAATTAGGCGTCTAACTGGGTTCCACTGTAGTATATATGGTCGTCGTCTTCTTCTTCTTTCTTTTCTTTTCTTTTTTTGTTACTCTTTATTAATATGAATTTATGGTTAACAACTTTGGTTAACAGGACCTACAAGACTGGATATTCCAAGGAATTTTAATCGATATGATATCTTGGAACAATGCCTACTCTTATACCAAAATCTTTATAGAAGAAGTCAACTCAAATGGGCGTCTAATTAACTCTTTTTTTTTTTTTAATTTTTATAAGATAGGGTGTCTAACTCCATTCGAGGGCTGGGTGCCAGTGTAGGATACATGGTCTTCTTCTTCTTCTTCTTTTCTATTTTTTAAAACTCTTTATTAATATAAATTATGGTTAATACCTTTGGTTAACTGGACCTATAAAACTTGATATTCCATGATATAATATCTTGGAACAATGCCTACTCCTTTTTATGAAAATAAAGTAGAGTATTATATATAGAAAAGGTAGAAACATCAGAATTGGAACCTGGTGGGTGGAATTGATTTGGTTTTGACACTAACATTATTGCAATCTTTTTAGGTCCCTCATATTTTTAGAATCTCTTTCTTTCTCTTCATAATTGATTATGTAGTGTATTGGAACCCAGCTCAACAAGGGCCATGGGAACTACTCATACAATACAAATGGACCACCAACTCACTGTACTATGATCCACTCTTGTGGAAATCATACTGAAAGGATCACTAGAGCTATAACACATTTACAAGTGCCGGAACTTGATGAGCAAATGATGTATATTGGGCAGTTTAATACACACACCGATATGGTTTTTCAGGGTTTACACACTTAATTGGTGGGCCAACTCTGTGATTCTTAGGAAACATGAACTATGACCATGTTGACGATGCTAGCGAGGTAGTATGTCCCACCATTTACTCTCTCTCTCTGTCTCTCTTTCACACACACACACACACATTTTTTCCTTTCTTTCACCATCTGTTCACTTTACTCTAATTGGGTATGTTACGAATAGAAGGGTATCATGCCATCTGCACACAGAGGGTCACCCACTGACAGTACTGGAAATAACATCCCTTCTATCACTGGAATTACTGATTTGTTGAAAGTAACTTGGCATCTAACTCATTTAGGATAAACTCATCAAAGATGAAAATGGCATTCTATTATCACTTAAGACCAGTCACATGACCCATCACTAAGGGTTTGGGAACCATTCAATGTATCCCGCTTTACAGGTCTCTTAGGTAAGGTAAATCGACCATTAGAATTCACAGATTGTTATTAATGGTCTAAACAAATCAGATGGTTGTGGTGACCCAGTTGCATTGTTCTTTGCAATATGAGAATTTTTATATGGGAACATTAAATGATGGATTCCAACCTTTGCTTGTCTCTGCCTTATTGCTTGATATTGTCCTTTTTATGTACCTTCATCTCCCATCAACAGCACAAACAGTAGTACATCTTCTTTAAATCCAGGTCTAAACGTGTATGTTTGTTTACATTACTTTCTTTAACTAACAGGTGCAAGAGGCTAATTGGGAGTTGTATAAGAAGCAGAAAGCCGCAGAGGCAATACTATATGAGAAGGAGAAAGCGGCCGAGGCTCAGAAAATGGCTGCAGAGGCAGCACTCTATGCCCGGCAGCAAGCGGCAGAGGGGGAGCTCTATGCCAAGAAAAAGGAAGCAGAGGGGCTGGTGGCTTTGGCGGAGGCTCAGGGAGTCTACGTCAACACCTTGTTACGAGCAGTAGGAGGAAACTATACTGCACTAAGAGATTACTTGATGATAAATGGAGGGATGTTCCAAGAGATCGCCAAGATTAATGCTGGGGCTATTCATGGATTACAACCCAAGATCAGCGTATGGACAAACGGTGCCAGTGGGGAGACATCAGAAGGAGCACCTAGTAGTAGTGCAGCAATGAAGGAGGTTGCCGGGGTGTACAAGATGTTGCCCCCTTTGCTTAAGACGGTGCAGGAGCAGACAGGGTTGTTGCCGCCAGCGTGGATGGGTACTCTTAGTAACATAGACAACGACTACATGCGTAACTAGTTTTTTAATCCTTAATCAATTTAGATATTAGATGTTGATGATACAGAGTTGGTGTTAGGAACTGCTTTCCATTGGTTTGGTTAATTTTTGAAGTATGTGAACAAATTTTCCACAATCTTTTTCTCGCTCAAGGGGAGATCACTAAACCCAATAGTTATGGCATTTGAATGATAGTTTATTTTTTGAACAGTTACGACTGAAACTACACTAAAAGTTTGCATTTTGTTCTTTTTAATCACCTATATTATATTTTATGCGTGTGGACATGATATTTTGCAATATTTTGGTTAAAAAGTTCTTTATTCATTTGCATTAATAATCTGTCTTATTAGCATCTAGGATGGCCGTTTGTGGATTTTGTTGCAATAGGTGCCTTTTCAAACAATCCCTATTTAATTAATGTCCTTATTTGGACATTTGTGTTACATATCCACATTTTGCATGCATTTGTTTGATGAGCTTGTTATTTATGTGTTACTAAATGGAAGGATACTTTGTACATTTAAGTTCATAGCTGATGGTCACTTGCAAGATTTAATATACCAGATGATTGGTATTTAAAGTGTGATGTGTTGTTGGTATTCTACTATTTTTTTTATGTTGCCACTTGCCTAAGCCTTTGCTAGTACTATTACTGAATGTTTTGGTTGTCTTTCTCTTTCTGACCTCTTAGGTCTGTTCTTTTCTTGCTCTTTCATTTGTTGTTCTTTAATAAACCTGTTATTCATAAAAAAAGAAAGAATAATATATCTTAAAATAATTCTCATATACACATTAAGTGTTAATATATAATCACTTTGATCAGTTCAAAGTAACTTCATTCATTTAAGTATTCTAACAATCACTCAGGTATCACTTGGATATTGGTAAAGTTAACTAGGGTGATTAGGTTGTTTTCACAACAGGAATCTTAAATGTACACTTCGATGTACAAGTTTACCTTCTCCAAATAATAAACCCCTAGGGATTAATAAATGAAAATTGTTTTAAGTGGCTTAATTTTATATGTATTTAAAAATTTAAAGGACTCATTTATTGCAAAATGTAACAAATCTGGATGGTAAATGGTTCAGATCTTTGAGTATTGGAGGGATACTTGTGTTAAAAAGATAGGTCAAAATGATCTTTAACTAGTTCTACTTTATATATATTTTTTGTAATGACATAATAATAATTAAAAAAGTTTTAGATGACTACAATACCCCTGGGGAGTCCAAACTCCTAGAGAGGATGTTCTAATATGATTGTGGTTCCTTCGGGTTGCTGTGAGCACCAGGGCAAGATGCCCACTTTGGTGTCTCTTTGTGGGGTTCAGGTACCAAGTTCCTCTCTTGTGTGAGGGGTTTGGTGTTTTTGTCTAGGGTCGCCACCAACTTGGGTTTAACCGACGGAGTTGGACATTGGTTCTCCTCTTTAGAGAAGAGAAGAAATCTAGACTCGAAAGTCTAGGTTTTAATTCCTAGTACCGGTCTAAGTTCCTAAGATTTAGGGTAAGTTATTTGGTTGCACTTGGGGAAGGTGTTAGGTACTCCAAATACATGCATTTTTAGGGCGGCTTCTCCCATTCATATGAGTTTTGATTCTTTATCTATGTCCATGCTTTGTTAAGTGTGAATTGGAATGTCTAAACTTTATTTAGTTTGAATTAGAGGTTATATGAATTTTTCTCAGGCCTGACGCCTATTTTTGCTCACAATGCTTGATTTTAATTTAGGGTGAAAAACAAGCATTGGCTTATGAACAGTCCATCATTGTTCTTAAATTTGTCCTATCCTAGTGCAGGAGACCCCTCATGGGTTAGGTATTTAGAGGGATGATGGACCCCTCTAAATGGCTTGCTGGTTGACTTTTTAGGGTTAGATGTTAACCCTAAAAGAAGGGAGAGAAAAGGGAAAAAAATTAAATTTTCTAGTTTACAGGCCTAACGCTTGTTTTTCATTTCAATGCCTGAATTTAATTCAAGGTGAAAAATAGGCGTTAGGGAATCTGATCAAATTAACACCTTTGTGCAATCTTTTAAGGTGGTTTGGTGGGTCCCAACATTGTGGAACCCGTGGTTTGAGGAGAGAAAAATCTTCTAGGATTACACTGTGCAACCCTAGAGGTCTTAAGTATAGGCCACGTGGAGATATGATATCTCAAAATAGGCCATATAGTTATCAGTTACATGCCTAACACTTGTTTTTTAGTCTGACGCCTGATTGTTCAACGCTTGAATTTTAATTCAAGGAAAAAACAGGCGTTGGGTGCTGAACCAACAACCAACTTGAGTTTTTGGGCCACCACAATTGGGCCTAGA
Organism: Platanus orientalis; assembly: GCA_025762735.1. Classification (NCBI taxonomy): domain Eukaryota; kingdom Viridiplantae; phylum Streptophyta; class Magnoliopsida; order Proteales; family Platanaceae; genus Platanus; species Platanus orientalis. Next base: position 104 of record JAOXJP010229872.1, on the reverse strand, counting down.
GGGGTGGGGTCTCTCCTGGGTTTTGACACTAGCCCTAGGGTTGACTCACACTTAGACAATTTTTGAAAAAAATGATTTTTAAAGTCCAGGCCTAACGCCTAAAA
>JAOXJP010229871.1:0-10875 GCA_025762735.1 Platanus orientalis | reverse complement strand
ACCCAGCTCTTAAATCCAGCTTGGTAAAATAAGAGGCACCGTGGAGCTCGTCCAACATGTCCTCGACAGTGGGGATCAGAAATCGATCTTTAATGGTTGCAGTATTGAGTGCGCGATAATCTGTACAAAAGTGCCAGTTGCCATCCTTTTTCTTCACCAGCAGTACCGGTGATGAGAAGGGGCTGGTACTAGGTTGAACAAGGCCTGAGTTCAGCATTTCTTGAACCTATTTCTCAATCTCCTCTTTCTGATAATGTGCATATCAGTAAGGTCGTACGTTAATAGGTTTGGTTCCTTCTTTTAGGGGGATGCTGTGATCAATCTCTCTTGTAGGCTCTGCGAATACATCCGAGAAGTCTCGCAACACCACCTGTATGCTTGGGTGTATATTATCTTGTAGTTCCGTCTTGGTCACCTGTAGGCAGAGAGCAAATATTGCAAGGCCTGGGCAAATGCCTTTAGTGATCTCCTTGAGTGAAGCCGCCTGAATCTCTTGGCCATCGATCCCCACCAACCGCCTAGTCTGATTTTCCCAAGAAAATTCCATGGTTAACTGTCTCCAGTTGCAAACCATGAAACCGAGCAGCTCAAGCCATTGAATTCCCATAACTAAATCCAACCCTATAAGTGGTAGAGAATATAGAGTTAGGGAAAAAATAGAACCCTGAAGGTCTACTTGTACCTCATCGAACCTCCCTTGGCAATTAAGATTTTCTCCGTTGGCTACCCGTACGGTGAAGGCTTTAGTTGGCACCACTGGTAACCGCAACAAGTTGGCCATACGTTCACTGATAAAATTGTGAGTGGACCCACTATCAATCAAGGTGATGACATCGTGGGACCCAATCCTGGCCATAACTCGCATGGTCTTGGGTGCAGTCCATCCCATTAATGCATGCAATGTAATCTCGGGTTCGATAAGCTCCTCGTGGTTCTCTTCCACATGTTGTTCCTCAGTGACGTCGTTACATATAACGTTGTTGCCGCCATCTTGTCCCTCCAACATGAGTATCTGCAGCCCTTGACATCTATGTCCTGCGGTAAAGTGTTCGTTACAATTAAAACATAAACCTTGGAGATATCTCTGCTGCATTTCATCCCAACTCAGACGCCGAATAGGACCGATAGGTGCTACTGGCATTGCTCGATTTGCCGACAGAGGAGCTAGGGGAACTCGCATTGGTGGTGCAAGTCGTACGAATTTCCTCTGTCTCACTAGTTAGTCATCCTTCATCCGCGCGAGGCTGATAGCATCTTTTAATGTCTGTGGTTTAAACATGCGAATTCCATCCGAGATGTTCGTCCTTAAGCCACCCATAAATGTTCCCACCAAAGCCTTTTGCGTCCAGCCTCTGACCTGATTGCCTAATCGTTCGAACTCCCGCTGGTATTCACGCAGGGAGCCAGACTGTCTGATCTTGGAAAGAGCTTCATCAAAGTCTTCGCACTCCGAAGGCCCAAAGCGAGCCTAAAGTTCGGCTATAAAATTTTCCCACGATAGAACACGTCCTTCCTCTTAGAATGTCCTACGAACCCATTGCCACCACTGGTTGGCCTCTCCTTCCAAGTGGTAAGACACCAAGGATACTCTCTGTGCTTTGGGAGTATTCTGGAATTCAAAGAATTGGTTCACACGGTTGAACCATTCTGTTGGATCATCCCTGGAAAATCGCAGAAACTCTAATTTTTCCGTTTTGGATGATACGACAAGTTGTCGTCCCCCGTTGTGTCCTTCACGGTATTGGTTACCATGGTTTAGAGGGTCCTGGTCTGCAAGCAATACATCAGAGAGATGATTGATGGATTCTTCCAATTGACGAAGTATGTCAACCATGCCGAGTTCTACCCTGTGTAACCCATCCTGCACTCCACCAAGCCCTGCCTCCAATTGCTCAATACGTTCCTTATTGGTTCCCACAACCTGGCTCTAATACCACTAATAGGTCCCAACAAATATTCAAAGATAAAGTGACTAGTTTTCTATTCGGGTGAGAAAGTACCACAGATTGACTGAACTTGCATAATCCTTCATGAATAATCGTTGGCTGCTTAAATAGCAAAACCACTTAACAACCCACGTACATAAAGCCGAAAATAAAGCATAGCACTATACAACTAGTAACCGAACACAAACACACGTACTAATTGACGAAAAAAAATATGTGAAAATAAACATATGCGATATGTGAAAAGACCCAGTCCAAGCCTCATTCCTTGCGCCACGCATGCAACGTGGGCTACGTGCATGTAATATCTTTTACGTCCTTTACGTCCCGTACGTCCACTCTTCTCCGAGATACTTGGGATTTGGCTTGAAGGCCCTCTCTAGACGTCGAGGCCTAACAATAGCCTCCTTATAAAATCATTGATGGCTTCTAAATCTCTTTCGAGTGAGGTGGCTTTAGCACTAAACCCCCAAAAGTTCTAAAGAACAAGGAATATTTATCTGATTCAGATCATTCCCACCTCAAATGATGGATTGTAATATGATCTTAACCTTGCCCCTTGAATTCAAAGCCTAGGAGAGACAAAGTCAACTTTTAGAAGATGGAGCCCAGGCTTTGAAAGAGGAACATGTAGCAGCAATCGAGTCAGACGAAGAAGGAGAGTTTGAACAGCTAGAATAGAAGACCGCAGAGAAAACATCAGGTAAGATAACTTTTGATAAACCATCTAAAAAAGTTGTCTCAGCATTTGAAAGTGGTCTCAGCATTTGAAGCCTTAATATATTAAGGCATTAATGGAAGGGAGGCCAGTGAACCAAGTTCTTATAGACAATGGGGCTACGGTTAACATCCTCCCTTGCTCAATGTTAAGTAAACTCTTGAAAAATGAGCAAGACTTGATTCCTACAGATATGGTAGTTTTCGATTTCTCTAGGAATGCCACCAAAACCAAAGGGGTCTTACCAATCGAACTAAGGGTAGGAAGTAAAACAGTAATTACTACCTTTTTTGTTGTCAATACCCAATCAACTTATAATGCATTGCTTAAGAGAAAATAAATCCACTCGAACTGGTGTGTCCCGTCCTCTTTGCATCAACTGCTCCTGTTTTAGAATGACCTAAATAATGTTGAAGTAGTCTATAAAAATGAAAAACCATTCATGATGAGTTCTAATCACATTAAGGCCCAATTTTACAAGGATCATTTTGGACCCATAAAATTGCTAGGGTGGCAATCTCGAAAGGGCCACCATTGTAAATGAAGAATCCTCCTTGCTTTAAAGCCTCGATGAGGTATGCCGAGAGCTCGTTAACCCAAGTCTGCTCGAAAACCATGACATATGAGACAGATAGGAAGGAACAGGCCATTCAAATGGCCATGAGAAGACTGTCAAGTTATCTGATAGAGAAAAAAGTAAACATGTTCTTTGTCGAATGTGTTACCGACCAACATATTGGCAATAAGAATGAAGTTGGCATGCAAGAGCTAGCTGCTACTCCAACGCAATTGGACGATCTCAAGGTAGAGGTACAAGATCCCTTAACATAAGTTAATTTAAGCACCTTTGAGCAGCCAAAAATAACATATGTGAGTGTCTCTCTCCGGCCATAGGAATTCAAAGAGATGGTGAAATTGCTTCACCACTTTCAAGATTGTTTTGCTTGGAAGTATAAAGAAATTACAGGTCTAGAAAGAAGTACAGTCGAACATCAAGGGCCAATCAAGCCTGGATATACCCCTCATCAACAACCCCAAGAAGGATGACAAATGAAGTCACCTTAAGAATCAAGGAGGACATCAAAAGGCTGATGGTAACAAGATTCATACATCTGACCAGGTATGTGGAATGGTTGTCGAACGTAGTTTCCTTATTACAAAAGAATGGTAAGTTGAAGATCTATCTGTATAGACTTCAGAAACCTAAATACTGCTACGCCAAAGGATGAATATCACATGCAAGTTGTCGACCTTCTGGTCGATGGAGCTACTGGTTATGAAATTTTATATTTTATAAATAGATATTCCAGTTATAACCAGATTTTCATAGCCAAAGAAGATGTACATAAGACTACCTTTCAATGCCTTGAGGCCATTGGGACATTCGAATGGTTGGTCATGCTATTCAGACTAAGAAATGTTGGGGCCACATACTAATGAGCCATGAATTTGATATTCGATGACATGATAGGAAGATTCATGGAGGTATATCGATGATGTGGTGATTAAATCCCATGATTTTGATTGGCACCTCGAAGTCCTTGAAAAAGGATTCATTCACATGTGCAAGCATCAACTCAAGATGAACCCTTTAAAATGTGCTTTTGGTGTAAGTGTTGGGAAATTTTTTTGGAATCCTCATACTCCAATGAGGCATCGAGGTATATCAAAATAAAGCTAAGGCCATTATGTAGGCCACACCGTCTTCTAGTAAGAAGGAACTACAAAAAGACTTCAACCAAGTTAATTTTTTAAGGCGTTCCATTTCTAATGTGGTAGGTAAAATAAAAATATTTTCACAGCTATTACTACTAAGGTCACACAAAGATTTTATCTAGAATGAAAAGCACCAACAGGCCTTCAAGAAAATCAAGGCTTACTTGACTAATCCACCTGTATTATCGCCACCAAGGAGAGGAAAGCCACTGAAGCTATACATCTCAACAACAAGTTATTTACAGTCATGAAATTAAGGCATTATTTATTGTCTTATAGTATTTATGTGATTGATCAATCTAACGTAATTAAATATATGCTAACCAGGCCTATTCTAAGAGGAAGAATGGGTAAGTGGAGTCTGACACTAATAGAATTTAATTTAATCTACATGCCTCAAAAGGCTGTCAAAAGGAAAGCCTTAGCAGACTTTTCGCCAAATCACCCTTACCAAGTAGAATGTGAACTTGGAGAACTCATGATAAGCCTAACTCATTGGAAGCTGTATTTTAATTGATTGAAAGCTAAACAAGGGACGGGGATAGGACTAGCAATTCAATCTCCTTCAAGAATGATTGCCGATCTAGCCTTCAAAATTTAAGGAGCCTATTCTCATAACCAAGTTGAGTATAAGGCTTTTCTGTGGGGACTCAATATCTTAAAAGAACTAGGGGCCTCGACTATAAAGGTCTATGGGGATTCACAGTTAGTGATTCGTCAAGTATTGGATGAATATAAGTGTGAGAGTCCGTCTTTGATTCCTTATGTAGGGTTGGGACTTGAAATGTTGAAAGGATTCGATGATGTTCGGCTACATCACATTCCCTGAGAATTAAATAATGAAGCTAATGATGTTGCACAGTTCACATCAGGGTATAAGACAACCAGGAATGACAAAAATCAAACGATTAAAATAGAAGGACAAATCATCTCCATAATAAGAAGAGAGGATGTTCATATGGTCATGAATGTTGAGGCTAGCCATAATGATTAGAGGACACTAATCATCAAATATCTAAGAAATCCTAAAAGGTGTCTTAATAATGCCTTAAAGTTGAAAGCAAGAGGGTATGTTCTACTCAATGGCCAGGGTGAGCTATTCAAATGAGGAGCCGAAGGTTTGTTGCTTAAATGCATAGGACCTAAAGAAGCTTTACAGGCCATGGTTGAAGCACATGAAGGGGTGTGTGGTGCACTTCAGTCAAGGATCAAGATGAGATGGTTGATTCATTGGTACAAGTATTTTTAGCCAACGATGAGGCAGGAATGCATAAGATACACTCAAGGATGCCAATCCTACCAAGACATGGGCCTATACCCCATGTGATAGTTGCAAAACTTCATTTTATTGTAAAACCTTGGCCATTTCAAGGTTGGGCGATAGGTATGATTGAAAAAATCAGACTTATATCTACGTGAAAGAATTGTTACGTAATGATGGCCATGGATTACTTTACAAAGTGGGTTAAGGCCAAAGTGTGCAAAGATGTAAACGAAGAACATGTCATTCAATTCCTAAAAGAGATGATAATCCATCTATACGGCATCCCATAATCGATAGCGGTCGATAATGGGACTATTTTTAATGGGTCTCAAGTGCACGTGCTTGTTGAAGCTTTCGGCGTTAAAATGTTAAATTCTACTCCATATTATGCCCAAGTGAATGGTCAAGCGGAAGTGAACAACAAGATTATGGAGAACAATTTAAGGAAGGTCATTGATAATAATCCCTCGAATTGGGATGAGCTGTTAATTAAGGTGTTGTAGGCATATCAGACGTAAAAAATACTTAATATTGGCACAATGCCTAATGCTCTAGTTTATGGGCATGACACCGTGCTCCCCATGGAAATAACAGTAGAATCTCTTCGAATAGCCAAACAGAATCAATTAAGTCATATCGACTACTCTAATGTTATGATGGTCAAGCTCAATGATTTAATTGAAACACAAGTTGCAGCCCTCAACGAAATTTAGTTATAAAACTGAAGGTGGCAAAGGCCTATAACAAAAGGGTTAAACCTATCTTTTTATGTAGGTGAGTTGTTATGGAAGCTGATCCTGCCTATACGAACTAAGGATCCTATGTTTGGCAAGTGGTCACTAACATGGTGTGGGCCTATTTAGTCAATGAAGTATTTGATGGCAATTCCTATAAACTCATGGACATCAATGGAGAATAACACCTAAGGACCATCAATGACAAGTATTTAAAAAAGTATAAGCCACCTGTGTGGCATCAAAAATTTGTTCATACAAAATTTTAAATACAACAAAAACAATCAAGGCAGGAAATCAAGAGTCAACATAGTCCACTAGTCATTGACTACCCGATTGTAGATAAAGAGCTCAGCAAGTTGATTCTGCCAAAACACCCTAATGTCTGGGAGGATTTCCAATTCAGTATTCAAAGAAAACATCTCCATCATCAAGTTGTCGAGTCGGGCATAGCTGGACTAGATCCCCACCAGGAGCCCTTTGAGCTCTTTCTTAAGCTACTGAGCCCTGCATAATTTGGAGTTGATGTCACCCACTAGAGATATAACTTCTTAAACAAAGTTATCCCGCGTGGTAACCATCTACTCAAACTGGGCTTAAAGTTCTCTACTCTCTTACTCTTTTTCCTACTTGAATTTAAGAATCGTAGCAACCTCATTAAAGTATGCAAGAAATAGTTTAAGACTGATTTACTTATTTTGAGATAGATAGGACTAATGTTGTGATAATATCTCCCCATATGTCTTGAAAGAGGTACTTAAGGGATCCGATAGCATAGTAATAGCACCCTTCTTCAATAAGGTTTGCAAGTACGATGGGTGTCCTCAAGGAGAACATCAATTAGAAGATCTGCAACATGACCTGATGAGGGCTCAACCTGATGGGTGTCCTCCCCAACAGAGGAAACAAACGCTTCAACCTGTAAAAGTAGTTAGGTTTCCATGCAAGAAAGGAACCCTGCCTTGTTTAACAATAGGACCTACAACTTGGACCAAAAAGGGAGAAGAAGACACCCCATCTTGTTCTTCTTGGTGGACAGAGGATAAAACTGGCAATAGAGATGGTGCCTTGGCTGATATTTCTTCATTAGAACTAGGAGCCAGAATCCCATGCTCCAAGATGGTTTCCAAGTGCGGGGCATTCCCCATCTTAGAGTCATGAACAACCACCGTAACTTGGGGAGGGCCAGTTGCCTCTATTCCCCCTCGACCTTCAAGGTCAATAAATTTTTCTTCTTCTTCTTCTTCTCCTCGTAGCTTTAATCCTCTCATCGATTCTTCTTCTTCTTCCTTTCTTTCCTCTAATTCTTCTTCAACATCAATTCTTTCATCTTTTTCCAATTCCTTCACTTCCTCTATTTCCTACCCTTCATTCTCTTCTTCACTGGTTTCATCACATTCTCCTCTCCCTTCCCTCTCACCTTCAAAGTCAAACAATTCCCTCCTTCTACTTCACCTCTTCCTTCATCTTCTTCCTCACTAATAATCTCAAAATCTCTATCTTGAGCCGATTTCCCATTTGCTTCCTCCAATATCTTCCTTTCCTTTTTTTTTCTCTTTCTTTAACCTCCTCCATTAAGGTAATTCTTGAATTCCTTATGCCTTTTTTAGATTCTCTCATCTCCCCTTCTCAGTTCTTGTAACACTTCATTTTCTTCTTCAAAGTTGGACAATATCATTCTTCATCATTTCTCCTTATGAAGGAAATAGAAGTATCCTCAAGAGATTCCTCGGATTCACAACCAGCTCCTGGTACACAATAATTGTTTGTCAACAATCAACTGTGCTCCAAGGAGCTAGTTAATCTTCAATACGGGCTGATTTTCTAAATCCCTAGTCACTGCTTTGGAAGATTTTTCGGCAGTAGGATTAGGGAGTGGTAAATTTGGCTGCGTTGTGGGAATAACAATAGATGATATAGGTTCGACCCTTGGATTAATTTGTAAAGATTTCATTTCAAAAGGTCAAAAGGGGGACTATGTTGATCTAGGAACAAGTCCAGGAAGTTTTGGACACTAACAATATAAGTCATCCACCAAGCTTGAAAAGAGTGAGTTGATTAATGGTTAAGTCAAAATTGAAGATAGGTAAACCCTTCGATGGCTTGTTCCATCCGAGTCAATGAATCTCGAAGTCCTTCAGAAGAAATAAAGCCTCGAATATGCCAAAGAGAGTGCATTGTCTAATGAGGAGGAACTAAAATAAATTGGGTAAGGCCAAATTGTCAAGCCACTATGTTGGGAGAATATGGCTTAGTTGAGGATTATTTATTCAGGAAAAAATGTAAAGAACGAATGAAAAGGCAAGCTACTATGTTCGATGAGCCCATTGATTCAAAGAAAATGGGATAGAAGACCAAGTACGGTATTTTTTGGAACCGTAGGCTTGGTGATGAAAGGGAATAAACTCAAGGGCCTTTCGAATCCATCTAGGATTGAGGATTTCATTAATACACCTAGTAAATGAAGGAAAATAATTACCGCAATACCATGCCTCGAGGAAGATTAGAGTGTAGCATGCAGACTATGCAAAAGAGTAATCAGAAAGAAAAGGGGTGATAGAAGGAAAATAAGCATAAAACCAAAGTTGCAAAAGCCACAAAGGTTAATGAACATACATAGTAAAATAGGTCCAAGTAAGATTGAAAAGACACCGATACAAAATGGCCAGGATAAAGGAGGAAAGAGCCAATCTGTGGCCTTGAACCAAGGCTACGACAATATGGGCAAAACCTAGGGTAACTCATTTTGTCGAATTTACAAATCCAATACAAATAGAAGGAAGTCTCTTCCTAAAAAGTAATTAGGTCAGTGTCATGCCCCATTTGCTAAGAAATGAAATTTGAATTGGCAAGTTGGGACCCACTTGAACTACAATCAAATCTATTCCAAGTAAGGTCAAAGAAGCTAGAATGAAGTTCTTCATCAGTTGGAAGATTCAAGAGGTGGTATATGTCTACAAGTGTGAGTCATTGGGCCCTCTAGAAGATGGAAAACATTGGATATAGGGAACCCAAAAAGAAGAAAAGCAGACATCATAGGTTGGTTAAACAATGTTTCATGCCTAGAAGCTAAAATACCTTGTTCAATATCGAGCATCTTCCACTTGGAGACCATGTTACCGTTAGCATGCATCTTGTCAATCCACTTCACCTAAGTTGTGTCAGCCTAATACCATGACCTAATGTTGATTTTTCTGGACCAATCATCCTAGTCGATAGGTTTTTCCTATTGAAAAAGGGGGGCGGCTCCATCAGAGTTGTCTAGAAAAATATCAGGCATGGAAGGATGAGCTTCCTTGTGGAATGCCAGACCTAGGGCCAATTCTGACAGGGTGGGGCATAATTTCAAGAAAACTTTGGGTCTCGAGTGAAAATAAGGGTGGAGTATAATAGGATGTCCTGGTCTATACTCTATCGGCAGATATCACGAGCGACCAAGACTAGGGTCTTCTTGACCACCATCTTTGAAGTAGCACATCTAAAAGGAACAAGAGAAGAATCCTCACCCTCTTTAGAGGAAGATGTGGCTTGCTCAACACAGACCATATTTGCGATGGGAAATGCAAAAAGCAAAGAATAAAAAAGGATGGATAAGGGAAGACAACAGGCGAGCAAGAAAGAAAAAAATGGAAAATAAAGTTTTTAAACAAAAAACCTGAGTAATTCCATCCATTCGATATAAACACATGTCTGGCTAAGGATATAAGTCAAACATGTATTGGGGGCATTTGTTTACCCTACTTTTGAAATTAACCACTACTTAAAGGACACGTGGCTAGGGTTTTTCTCAAGAAAGAAAGAATGATGTGGCATAAGAAAGTGAAATGAACCACAACTGTTCGAGGCTTGAAAGGTAAATGTCAGAGCTGACTAAGAAGGAAACAATGTGCGATGATGGCCAATGAGGATATCGATGCGACGTGTTTTGCTAACATAGCCACGAACATCCTAAGCCTTTGAATAATTGTATGAGAGGTTATATAAATGGTGGAGATGATAAAGAAGACACACAATCATATCTCAATAGTCTTTTTATTTATCTAGGTGTATGCATAGAGTAGGAGTAGCATTAATTGTTAACACCATCGATGGGAATTCGACTCCAAACTCTCCAATTGTCAATCAAGCTCCATCATATCAAAAAAGGGTGAACGATAATCAAGAAAGGGTGAACGATAATCGAGAAAGGTAAGTATACGAAATCATTGTATTTGTAATTGATTGTAATTATAATATTATTTTTTATGTATTATTTTTGTCTTTTCTCATTTAATGCCAAAGTCCTCTTAAGTGAAATAAGGACCGAACGCATAATTGTCAAGTCATATTGGCTTAACCTTATTTGACTCAAAGAAAACAAATTTCTTCTAATAGTATTTTTGAATTTGATGCCTATTTTTGAATGAAATTGCTAAGTGCATAATCCTAGAGGGGGGTGAATAGGATTTCTAAATTTCTTTAACCCCTTTAGAGATGTTAGGATTGATTTTAATTCAA
>JAOXJP010229870.1:0-10875 GCA_025762735.1 Platanus orientalis | reverse complement strand
CTTCCCCTCTGTCTTGTCTCACGACGTCGCACAAAGAGGATCGGCGCAGGTGATAGTCCCCCTAAATGAATGTATTTATAGAAAGACCCTTTGGTTAGACGTCGTGTCAGTGATTGGTAGTGACGTGATGTCTTCAAACTCCTAAACTAAACCACGGGGCAGTCAAGTTGGATGCGCCCATAAGAGTCCAAACTTGGACGGAATATTAAAAAATGAGTCAAGATGGGGACCAGTTATCCTCTTTTAACCAAAACCCATGGATTTGAATATTTATCTTTGTTATTGAGATGAAAGATTCAGATCCAACGGGAAGGATAATTTAGCCGTAGTCAGGGACGGTCCTTTTAAATAGAGGTTTAATTTTTTTTACATAGAACTATAGAAGTACATTAAGAAATGTAAAATCAAACTTAAAATAGTAAGAGGGCATAATCTATTTCCACCAAAGCAAGTCCAATCCTAGAAAAACCTCCCCAGAAAAATAAGTCGAAACCTCGAAAACCTAATTTCCGAACCAGAATTAAATTTTCCAAAAAATTAAAAATCTTCTTGATTGGATATGAAACCAAAGCAAATTTGTTTAATGAACTTTACCGATGAAAGATTTAGAGAATGAAGTTTCCAAAATATTAAAAATCTTCTTGATTGGTATGAAACCAAAGCAAATTTGTTTAATGAACTTTACCGATGAAAGATTTACAGAATGAAGTTTTCCAAAAGATTAAAAATCTTCTTGATTGATTGATATGAAACCAAAGCTAATTTGTTTAATGAACTTTACCGATGAAAGATTAGAAATTTTTTTTAGTAATGATTTTTTAAAAATAAACTTGTATATTAAAGCATCTCGATAAATTCTTGATTCTTAATCGTTTGCGATTGTTATTCTCATCTTATAATTTAAATTGAAAATAACGAGAAAAGAAGACAGAAGAGAATCTTCTCACCGATGCTCTTCTTCCGTCCAAGGAAGCCCTTTCTTTCTCTCCGTCTCGGTCTGCTTCGGCTTCGACGATCCAAATGAGATCTGACTCGTCCGGCATTCGGTAAACCGACTCGGTATAAAAGAATCATCCGTGTAACTCGGCACCCCCACCAGTCCCGACTCGATCGCCAACAAGTCCTGAACCAAAGCATCATAGTGCTCTCTAACCTCCGCCAGCGTCTTTCCGGGAACTTTCCCGGCGATTTTCTGCCACCGATCGGGGGTTGCTTCTGGAATATCTACTATAGCTGCCTCGAAGAGCTTGTCTTCTTCAAAAGACCAAGTAGTAGAGGAAGACGGACACGGCGAGGGATCGCCGCCAACCGCCCAGGAATCGCCTTGAAACATTTCTTGACCGCTTTCGAATACTTCCACCAAATTCTCTTCACAGGAAAATTTCGGGTTCGATTTGGGGAGTCAGACCCTTTGATTTAAAGAAATCGGGTTTTTTAGTTTCTTACGACTCTAACAAGCAGTTTTTTTCTGTCCTGCTTGATGTTTCTACATCTTTAGTGTGAAGTGTGGCGAAAAATGAGATCATAGGGCATAAAATATCATTTTTTGCCACGCGTTTTACTCTGAGTATAACAGGACGTTAAAAATCTATACGATACAGAAGAGAAAATAAGAACAAAAACTTTTTAATTCAACACGTTTTTTTTCCGTCTGGCCTTTCGCATTGAAGTGTTTAATTATCTCCAGTCTGAGTGGACAGTACCACTCCAAGTCCAACCAGGGCATGACATGTGACCTGAGAAAGGGTGTTTGAGTCAATACACATGGGTAAAAAGAGGATAACTATTGTAAATCTATTAATACACCCTTTTGTCAGACATCGTGTCACATTTTTAAAGAGACTGGAGTGATGCCTATCCATTTAGACTGGAGATTATATGAGTGCTGTACACGTGTTCGCCTAATGCTGGCGGCGATTTTCCTATCTTCTGAAGTAACTATAATATTTATCTCAATCACGATGGTCTGATTCAGGAAACGTTTGATTACAACTGTTCAATTGGTTGACTTTTATTAATAAGTAGTTTGACCATGTGGGGCCTACCTCAATAAACCCCCCGGATTCTGATTATGTAGCATCACGAAGTCGGTAACCGACCGGGTGTTTGAGGTTTTTATATATTTTTTTGACGGACAAGTACAGGCTGGTGCCATGGTGTTATCGTCGTCTCTAGGCGGTTATTGAAGGTTATCCACTTGAAACTTTTTAAATGACGTGGCTCACAACAAGACTTGTGGGTCCCGCCTAAGGAGTCAGCGTAAAAGAGTCCACCCACCGTTTTGGATAAGGTATTTTTACCACGTCACCGCCTAACCTTTGCAGCCGCTCAAGCCCACCCACTAGAGGTAAAAAAAAAAATGGTGTTCAAAGCATCTCTTGTTTGACACGTGCCCAATTGGCAAAAGGTTATTATCCAAATAACACGTGTGCATATATTTTTTTACCCATTTGTGTTAAGGGATGTGTGACAAATAAACAAATATTTTTCTTTTGTAATAAAAAAATACTTGTAAAAGAAGGCAGGTGTCAACTACAGCAAAATTTTCTGTAGCTTTTTGTAGTATCAACAGAAAATAAAAATAGACAAATAAATGTCGAGAGACGAAACACTTGCTTTTTTGTTGGGCCAATTTGGAGCCATTCATCACAGCCTGCACACTGTGGATGCTGCCAAGGGGATTAGACCCCTAGTCTCCTCCCAGGGAGGACCGATGAAGGTGCCACGGCCTCCCTAGCAAGGGGGCGTTGGCCAAAACCCATGTCCATGCTGAAAGACCAAAAAATCCATTATTTTTTGTCATACTACAAAAAGCTATGGAAAAATTTGCTACCATATACTTCCGGCTTCAAATCCTTTGCATCATGGAGAATACGACACATGGCAGGAAAAAGGCTGGAGCAATGAAAGGATTTTGCCCTTTTGACAAATGACAGTTGATCAATCCGTGTAATATTTAAAAGAAAAGGAGGCTTTCTTCAAGTGAGTATGAACATCGTGAGTTATCCTATATCTTCGTCTAATTTATTTGTAGCATCTTTCTTTTATAGTACCTTTCGGATGTTGATCATTACCATTCTGTTTTTTATTTGAAATCATTTTATTACTCATTACATGCGAATCATCTTTTGAGCAATTTATTATTTGATTAATGAATAAGGGTATGTTTGGCAGTCACCTGTAATGTAATCATTTCATTTCATTTCAAATTCCAATAACATTTGAAGCCATAATATGATAGTTGAAAATGAACTCATCTAGATTCATATGATTTGTTAATGGATTGATTTTCATTCCTCACCAAAATATGAATGATGTTCGGTTTGGGTGATTCATCCCTATCATATCAATTTCTTATGTCGTACCATATAGGCTGCAATAAAAATGCTATTATTTCTAAGACCCTTATAGTCTTATGATCTAGCTTTTTTTGGAATCTTTCTCTTTTTAGGGAACTTCATTATTGGGAATTGGAATCTCTCTCATCCCTTAGGGTGCGTTTGTATACACGGAATTGGAATTGGCTCTAGAATTTCAATTCTATAAAATTGAAATCCGTAGAATTGAATTCCGTAAATTTAGAATTCTACCATTTGGATGCATAAATGTATGAATGAAATTAGAATTCAAAAATCTCATTTCAACTATTTTGATACACACATATTTAAAAATCACAAATCAGCTTCATTTTGTTTGCTCTCTACCTAGTAGGTGGCATTGAGATTCTATGGCAATATGATCCATCACTAAGAACTCCCAAGTCTTATGAGTTAGGCACCAAAGCTTTGCATTTACCATGCTTTGACTTTTTATATGGCATTTAGTTCACCGATAATCACTACGAAGATGTTATGTTAACTCACGATTTTAATGTAGTTATAAAGATCACTCGAGGAGAAAAACTAATTATATTTTTTAACTCTTTCCATAAGCTAATATGAGTTAGATTTTATACTCAGAGGCATTTTGGTCAATTAATAAAATAACAAAAGGGCATTTTGGATACTTTTGTGTTAAAAAAACTCACAATTGTTTGAGGGAGGCGGGCATTTTAGTAATTTGAATAAACTTAAAGCATGGTTGAAATGAGCTAAATTTTTAAGGGTATTTTGGTTAATTATTATAATAACAAAGGGCATTTTTGATACTTTGTGTTAAAGAAAACTCTTTGTAGCTGCTTGAGGGAGGAGGACATTTTAGTCATTTGAATAAACCTGAAACATAACATGAGCTAGATTTTCCATTCAAGGGTATTTTGTTCAATTAATAAGGTAACAAAGGGCATTTTGGGTACTTTGTGTGCTAAACAAATCCTCATAGTTGCATGAGGGAGGAGGGCATTTTAGTCATTTGAATAAACCTAAAGCATAGCTAACATGAGCTAGATTTTCCATTTAGGGGTATTTTGGTCAGTTAATAAAATAATAGAGGGTATTTTGGATATTTTGTGTACTAAAAAAACTCATCACAGTTGCTTGAAGGAGGAGGGTATTTTAATCATTGAATAAACCTAAAGCTTAGTTAACATGGGCTAGATTTTCCATTCAGGGGTATTTTGGTTAATTAATAAAATAACATAAGGCATTTTGGGTATTTTATGTCTTATAAAACTCTTTATAGTCGCTTGAGGGAGGAGGGCATTTTAGTCATTTGAATATTTAAAGCGTCGATGAAGGTATTTTGGTTACATGCTATTTTATAAGAAGGAATTGGAAATAATGGGTAGTTATTTCAATTCCACTAATTTGGGGCTGCAATTCTTCATTATAATTCCTTGGGGATTTGACTTAAATCTATTTCTGTGATTTAAAATTGATCCCAAATAATGGAAATGGATTTGAGTACCGCAATTCCAATTCCACTCTTCCAATTCCCTAAATCCAAATGCACCTTGGTAATTGTTAAACAACTTTGGATTGTTAGATCCAATATGATAATATAAAACGTTGTAATCCATTAGTTTTTGGGTGAGGTCTCTAAAATAATCATGCCTGCTTTATTCCATCCTGGTCCAATAAACACAATAAGCTGAAGGCAAAGTAAAAGAATTTTCATTTCTTTTACTCTTTCGTACAAATATCATCTCCAGTCTTGGTGGACCGTGAACCATTCCATTACCAATCAGTGTGTGACACGTGGTTTGACAAAGGATGTTTGAGTCAATACACATTATTCAAAAAGGGTATTATGATAAATACACAATCAATATGTACTTGTGTATTTACTAATGCACTCTTTGTCAAACATTGTGTCACATAGTCCTGAGTGAAGATTGGAGTGATAGACAGATCCTTTTCTACCGCCCCATGAGCTGTTAAGGTCCTGTCTAGCAGGTCCATTCAGGGTATCCCACTAATTACACATGAGACAAAATATAATAAAGGGAAAGGATCTATTACACCCAAAACAGTATATCCCTCCATGTCTCTACACACAAAAGGTGAGGTGTATGGATTAAAAATGTAAAATCAAATTTCAAACAAAAAAAATAGGAACCCATAATATGGGGTTTATAGGATTAAAAGCAAAAAAACATAGGAACCCATAATATGGGGTTTATAGGATTAAAAGCATTAAAAAGGGCATGAACATTTTTCCTGTCCATCCATCGGAGCCATATCCCCTGTATAACCTTTACCGTGTTCCACATATACAAGGGGGTGGGGCTCCCATGAAAAAAATGTATGAGTCTCACCCCCTTGTGTCTTGTGGAACACAGTAAAGGTGGTACAAGGATAGCCCTTATCCTGTTTAGGTTAAGAGATGATCGGTGGGAAAAAGTGAATAGGGTTTTTCAAAAATTGTAGTTCACTTTTTCCCTCTAATATCATCTTGCCACTTGTTAGATAGGACCTTAGCAAGTCATAAGTGGCATAAACGATCTAGTCTAGATACAAGGGATATAGGGGGCATCAAATTCAAAAAATCATCGAGTGTCAGCAGGTGTGGGGACATGGAGGAACAAATTGTTCTGGATGCAGCAGATTCTATAAAAACTGTACAATAAATTAGTACAATGTATTTATTTAAGCATCATTTTTCAGGTTTCACATCATCCTCTTTTTGACTGGACAGATCGCACGCCAGTCTATCCATATACGTAATGTATGACAAATGATACATTATTAAATATGCAGGTACATATTTATTATATATTTATTATAAGGGAGCTTTTAATAAGAGTTCAAATCATCTCCAGTCAGAATGGACATGTACCACTCCAGTCTCTTCTCACTGTGACACAATGTCTGACAAAAGGTATATTAATAAATACACAGGTACTTATTTATTGTGTATTTTCAGTGATGCCCTCCTTTGACCCATGTGTATTGACTTAAACACCCTTCATCAGACCACATGTCATGCACTTATTGGTAATGGTGTGGTACTTGTCCATTCAGACTGGAGATGATTCTAAATCTAAGTGGGCTTAGAAATCATTTTTTTGTTTGTTTTTTTTTTTTTTTTCAAAAGGTAGACTTTGTATAATGGAATATTTTGGTAAAGGAAAATATGAGTTTAAACGAGGTAGACTTTGAAAAAAAACTGTCGTGGAAATAGAAAGTCACCTTTTTTTTTTTTTTTTTTTTTTGTAGTAATGACCATACTACTATTAAAAAAAAAGTCACGTTTCCCTCGGAATCTTCTTCTCCCCGCGCTTTCTATCGTTAAAACTCCTGGGATCCATTTCTTTGAAGGAAGATCACTTTGCATTTTCCTTCCTCAAGTTTGATCTCTGTAAGATTCTGTAGATTATGCTTTTCTTCATCACAGATGTTCAGAAATTCACGGGCGTGAATTTAGGGTTTTCGAACCTCTAGGCTTGCTGCACCAAATTAAAGTCTGTGTGAATCGATGATGTTGGTGGACCGAGATATCAGGGTTTGGTATTGGTGAGGTTGATTGTTCTTCAACTTTTGAAGGTATTTGAATCGAAGTCCGTGTAATTCAGAGAGTTTTCAGCTGTGCGATGGTGCAGATTTTTGTGAACTGAAGAACAAAATAGAAGAGAATTTTTTTTTTGGAAGAGAGATTGGTTTTTAGTTTCAAATGGCAAGCAATCAAGATACCCATGGTTGTAGCATTGACCTATCAAAGTTGGGCTTGGGAAGAGGCACGGTTGATATTGACATGGAAGAAGAAGAAGAAGAGATTCCGAAGCATCTGAATACTTTAAATATTTCTGGTGGGTTTCTCGTGGTGTCGACAGATAAGCTATCTGCTCAGTATACAAATGTTAGTTTGCATTTCGACGACGACGTTGGAGCAGTGCAGGCCAATTGTCCAGCACCGGTGAGGAGGCTTGTCTACTACTTCGAAATTTTTGTGAAGAATGCTGGAGCAGAGGGTAAAATTGCAATTGGGTTTACCCACGAGAATTTTAATATGCGAAGACAACCCGGGTGAGAATTTCATTCCGTCTTCTTTTTTTTTTTGTTGGTTAATATTTCATTCCATCTTTCTATTGTATATTTGTTATTTGCTTATTTAAGGCTTTTGACAGGCAATAGTATTTCGTTGCGTCTGTTCTCTATGTTCTTTATATAATGATTTAATAGCTACAGTTGTGTTGATTTAGAACATTCTCAACATATTCAAATTCCAGGGAATTAACATTGTTCTAAGTACTTATAGCATATCTGGGTCATGTGCTACTCATTCATAATGAAACCAGTTTTTGTTGGTATAAGTAAGAAATGGTCAAATATATTGCAACACGTATGTTTCTTCTGGAAATCATGGGCTTCTATATCATTTTGTAGGCCCACATTTCTCATATTTACTTCTAATTTGTTGATTGATTGAAATTCAGATGCCCAGATAATCAGGAAAAGAAGGCACTCTGTTGATCTGGGACAGATAAGACCATCATATATATATATTTGGGGTGGGTGTGGGGTGTGGGGTGTCGGGGGTGGTGGAGGGAGAACTCTTGATATCAGAATGGATGAGATACTATCTTCTTCTGGGTATATATATATATATTTGGAGTGGGTGTGGGGTGTGGGGTGTGGGGGGTGGGGGAGGGAGAACTCTTGATATCAGAATGGATGAGATGGGAGAACTCTTGATATCAGAATGGATGAGATACTATCTTCTTCTGGGTACTCGACTGACTTTCCATTTCATAATCTCATTCAATGCCTTATCCTACTTTTTAATTATGAATGAAGTATGTTCATTGAACACTAACAGATAGCAAGTATGTTGGGTATAGTATTGATGCTTTCGATAGAGAACTCTATTTTGGGGGCTGGGGGTCTGACAAATCATGTAATCTTTTTCGAGGATTAAATTTCATCTTCCAAGAGGCCAACCAAATTGATATTGTATGAATTGCCAAAGTTCCTCTATTTAAATCATAATAAGGTTAGAACGCTTGTGTCTACTTAAATATTGTGGAATAACTTATTCTGGATTCTTGGCATTCTTTCTTTTCATTGGGACCTATAATCAATAGGATCTGGCTTTTGATGCAATATATGGCAAGACTTGTCATGTAAAATGTGGGATAAAATCATTGACCTTTTTGCTTGGTATTTTTGAATTTGGGAATGGAGGACTTTGTTAGAATAACTTGTATTGGAACCCTAGTTTGATTATGAGAAATCCTTGTTGAAAGTGTGTTGTTTCATGTCTTAAAAATGTTATTTATTTCACGATGTTGATAAAGATATGCTTGTGATCTTAAGTTAAGGATATAATTGGAGATTGTTTCCATCTATGCTTTTAAAAACCTGCTATGGGAGTCTGGAATGGAGTGATGTCTAAGGAGGTTTACATGTGGAATAGAAAAACTACATGAGAAGCTTGGCTTAGGAGAAATGGGGGAGGGGGCTTGAGAGGTTGAGTGCTTTTCCAGGTTGAATCCTATCGATGAAGTATCTTGGAGGATCAAAGGAGTTATATATCGAGAGAGCTATATGGATTGGACTTTGAAGTGATTTTGCCGATAATTCAATTTGATGCTTATTTTATACTATTTTCATTTTGTGTGATAATATATATATATATAGGGTGAAGAATGACCAAGACTGGCCGAACTGGGTTTTAAAAGATATGACCATAATAGTTCAACTGGTGTAGAGACATGCAACCATGGTGGGACTAATAGCCTTTTTTCCCCCCTTAGGGCTTATAGTGTGTGTGGAAGAAGCTGAACAGATCATGTCTTTAAAACTTGGGCAATCCGTATTGGGATCGGCTGAGACCGACGTGATTTGCAATTCCAATGGGATCACTTGGTTTGAGCGATTAACCCTTTCTGATTAACCCCTATTTCAACACTTCAAATTCTGTAGAAATAAAAAGAAGGTGAAAAAAGGAATGGGGAAAAAGACCTTTAACCCAAGAGGAGGGAGTGGCCTACACCGCTAGCATTAAACTAGGTGGGGGCCTAGTCCTATTCCAGGGTTTTGAAGGTCTTCAATCTGTAGATAAGAGGAAGAAGAAGAAGACACCACGTTCAAACTTTATTCAAAATTTCATACCATAAAACTTCAGTCGTGGGCTCTATAAAAAGAGTCCCATAGCTAGGATAAGTACAAGTAATGTGTGTGTAGATCAAAATATTCCTAAGTAACACCCACATGTATCCAAACTATCCTCTAACTAAAATAAATATTAAAAATACCCTAATAACCAACAAAAGACTAAAATACCCTCAAAATTTTATGCCCCCCTTTTTACAAGAAACACAAATAAAATAAAAATAAAAAGAGTAACTAAAGTATCTGTGAACATGAACCATCATCATCTAAGCCATGATGTCCTCATCAGTATGTCATGAAGTGTGGATAAGAGATGTACTGGATTCCTCCAACGTGCTGGATATTGGTGCACTATGCGGACATTGGAGGCAAGGTGTGACCCACTCATGGCCTTAGTGGGGTCCACACAAGAAGGCCATGGAGGCACATCTTTGTTACATCAAGTGGAATTCAAGAATGCTGATTTTAGACATTTTAGTGGAGTTTTTATTGTTTTATTTCATATTTTTAAATTAGTGGAGTTAGGACATAGAGGGAATTAGAATTTTTGTTTTTAAGAAAAGTTGCTAGTAGGGTTTTTGTAGCCAAATAAGGGCTGGTCAACCACATGGTTTGAGCCACATGATTAGGCCTTAGTTTCTATTTTAATTTTTTTTCTTTTATTTGAATTTTGAATGATGTAAAAGGGGGAAACCCTAGGGCAACTCGTGAGCTACAAAAGAGACCCACCTCTCTTTGTTTTTCAATGAAGTTTATGAAAAAAAAAACTGGTTTTCTCCTCTCTCATGATAGGATGCTTCTTCTTCAAGCTTGAGGTAGCAAAGCTTGAAACCATGCATGGTGGTGTCCAAGGTCTGTGAGGTAGGTGATTACCCACACTGGTATCCTCCTTTTCTATCTCCTTTCTTCTCTTATTTTATTCTTCTTTTCCTTCTTTCTTCTTCTATTTCCTTCCTAATCTTTTTCATCTTTGTATCTACTGGTTCTCCATTAAAGAAACTTAAAGAGCCATCTTCACAACCTTCTCTTGATTGTTTCTTGAATTCCTTTTTACTGATTTCACCCAGAAAATCTAAACCTACAAAATTCTAACCTGGCAGCACCTGTGGAAACCAAGGATCAAAATGTCGGTGTCGGTGGAAATATCGGTCAGGCTAAAATAAGACATATATCGAAAATATCGGAAATATCGAAAAGAAATATTGTAAAAATCGTAGAAACTCAAGAAGCATATTCTAATCTAACTACATATGTACAAGGAAACAAATAGATTCATTAGGAATGATGGCTTATTTTAGTACACTTGCATTTTAATATTCTTTAAAAATACACATGCATACATAATGGTTGACAAAAATGTTATAATCTAACCGTATAAGCATAG
>JAOXJP010229869.1:0-10876 GCA_025762735.1 Platanus orientalis | reverse complement strand
TGGTCAATAAAAGACATCAAATTCAAAAACACATCATGTGTCAATCAATGCATGATAATAGAGGTCTGTCTCAAAATGGACAATCATTCTCCTTTTAAGTGTGACTAAATTCAACTCGACAAAACATGATTATCCTAGCTACTTCTTAATTCAATTGTATAATGGTATTAGCATGTAAAAAAAGCATTCAAAAAAACAAACAAACAAAAAAAAAAAAACTCTTTAAGAAAAAAAAAAATGTATTACAGCCAGGTGGGTAGCAAATGGGTAGTTTATAATTTTTCTAGGACACCAGACAGTCCTTTTGGATTCTTGTCGAACAATCTTCAACCTCAAAAAATTTGGAAGTGACTGTCTCCAGATTTTTAAAGTTCAAAAGATTTTGGTGGTCAACACGTATCCAAAAAACTCAACAAACTGAATTGCACATTTTCAATATTGTTTATTATTTTGCCACATGTCAACCAATGAAATCTTCTGAACGATATCTAAACTTTACCATTATGGAGAGAATCTTGGGGGCATAAAATTAGTTAGGTTTCATATTTGAAAGAAATTATTTTATCTATTAATACTTTAATAGTACCCAAATTGGCATATTACCAAATCACGTTCCCATTACCACAGCTTTCTTTTCCTTCATTTACTTGCTTCCGCTTTCTTTCTTTTGACAACATATACCAACTCTTCCTTCTAAACTCAACCTAGATAGGTTGATGTAATCATGTAAACCCCTTCACGTCCTCCTTTCTTACTAAATCTTAATCATCCCTCCTTTTAATGTTCAAAACATCTTAATCAAATGGAAACCAATTATGACCCCTAAGGATTTAGTGAGACTACCTAAGGTTAGCCTAAGCTGAGAATGACATTAAGGGCCCAGACATCAGCGCAAAAAAATGAAAAGCATCCCTCAAAAAGTGTAAATCACCTATTCCTCTTCACACCCAACTCTCCTACGAAATTTCAACACTAATCACAAATAAAGAATGTACATTTCACTTTCTTTTTTCTGCTTTTCTCTAATCTCATATCATTTTATCTTGCTCTTCTTCATAAATTTCACTAAGAAGTCTTACACTAAGCATCACTTATGATTTTCTCAGTTGTTTATGCTCCATTTTCCGAAGTGAATTTCTTAGAGTGCTTTTACTGTAGCAAAACTGTAGCACCATGGAGCTGGATAATGCATGAACGAAAAAAGTGAAAAAAAAAAAAAAAACCAGCACTGATTCACTTTTTGCAGTGGTTCATTTTTCCGCTCGTGTCACTTGGCTCCCTAGTGCTTCAGTTTCACTCCAGTAAAAAGCGTTACAGGAAATCCGCTTTGTCCATTTTCTTTGGAGACACTCCTTGTGCAATTTTTGTAAACCTTAACAACCCTAACTTTATCTATGACCACCAATTGAACATATATTCAGGTGTTTCTTTTAGATGCACTTCATCTTCAAAGGTCATCAATTGACTAATTATTCAGGTACTTTTCTTTATTTTTTTGGTATTTATACCATAAAATATATATATTCATGATGTTCTTTTATAAGTTTTGGTAATACTGTTTTTTGTTTTAGTTATATATATTTTTTTCATTGCCATGTTTGTTTGAAGTGCATAATTCTCTTCGAAAGAATCTGAAGGAAGAAAATTTTAGAACACACTAATGTTAAAATTTTATAGCTTATATATTAAATATTTATTAATACTTATTATTTTTTACCTGGGACATTACTTAATATATAGCAGTTTGGGCCAATTTGGGCCTAGCACTTTCGGTTGAGCAAAGCGTTGCCTGAACTTGGCCCAGACATTACTTCGGCCTAAAACTACAGTTTAAACTCAGTCCGAACCACAGCCTGAATTTGGCTGGTCCATATTTACACTTGCTCAACCTATTCAAATTTCAGATTGATTAAGTTAAGGATTGGGTGGTTTGGGCCAACGCGGCTCAAGTTACAGCCTTAACATTGACTTTTGTATAAATTATACAAAAATTTAAAACTTCCCCTCAAATTTGGTTGGAGTTCTAAATTTTTTGTATGTATGTCTTAAGGTCATGCTTCACATTGATACTGGACTGAGACAAAGGTTATCAACAAGCCGTGCTGAGCCAAGCTTTTCCGAGCCTGGCTCTTCACATGATAGCCAAGTTCAGGCTCAACTCTGCTCGCCAGGAAAAAGCCCCAACATTTCTAAAGGCTCGTTAGTCTAACTTGTCTTATTTGAACCTATAATATTATCACAATATATAATATTATTACAAATTATTAGCCCAACCAAACTTTTAACAAACCAAGCTTTCAGCGAACTGAGCTTAGTGAAGCTCGACTCAGGCTCACTTAGGAAATGTGCTTAAATCAAAGCTTAGGCTTAGCTCACAGAACTTAAAACAAGGCTCATGCTCGACTCTTAACAAGTCAAAGTAGCTCGGTTCATTGACAGCAACCCTAACTGATACTTAGTTGACCTTGTGTAATTTGACAAAATATTTAAATCGAACACTTTTTGCATAGGACATAATAAATGGAAAACTCCTATACAATGATTTTTGTACAGGGTTAATACAACCAAGGCTATGGACCCATTGTAAGAAAGATTTGATAAGTATTTCATTATTTTTTTTTAATATGCCCTACAACAATTAGATGGTCCCATTCAAACAATTCTTGCACAGGACGACAACTTCGCTGTAGAGCTTCAGAAAAAATTCCATCAACTCTGATGTGCTTCAGTTAGGGTTTACCAAGGATAACGCACCATTAAGCCCAACATGTATCAATTTTTTTGTTTTTTGTTTTTTGGGTCTAACATGTGGCACGGTAGACACTAACAGTATGTTAAGAGTACTTTAAAGGTTGTAGAGGAGCCTTTTCAGCTTTTTTATTTTCCCATGCAGTGCAAAGTCTATAAGAAACGATCAAGTATATAATAGTATAGAGATCGGTTCCCTTGTCCAAATGGAACATATACAGACAATCCAATATAATTCTCATTTCAAATGAGAAATACTAAAATATTTCAAACCTTAGGTATATGAAGATCCAGCAGTAACAAAGATCAACATATAATCTGTAATAAAAGTAAAATTAGAGAAAGACTTATCGGTTTTGAAGTCAAGGCATGTTAAACACTACCCTTAAAGTAATATTCCCAACACCAACGATGCAAAGGAGATAACAACGATCACCTCCAGGTACAATGACTCTGCACTAATCTATGGCTATACACTTGAACGGCTTAAAGCTCTCAATTTCATTACATAAAAACTGTAATAAAAAACAAAACAAAAACTAGAGGAAGACAACGATGTATTTTCTATATCTCTTGTTCTAATAATTCTTCCTTACTTAAAGAGATTAGGGTGCTCAACAATGATGTCCTACCTTGTTAGGATGTCCATTTAAAATAATTCATTAATTCTTATCAATTCACTTAATCAACACACATTAGAATGCCTAGTGTGTATAGATTTTTGTCCGTTACATGCATATACACATTTAATGTTATTTATCTATTACTATATATAATGCCAATGGGATTAATAGAAGGTATTAATATCATAAAATTAAATAAGTATACAAAAACAAAATTTATATAAGTGTGTACACAAACACATACATATACACGTCCCAACCCGGCTTGGCTTGGTTTAGTGCATGTGCTTAATGCAAACAAATAACCCCCAACCTACATTCTTCTCTTGAACCTCATTACCCCTTAAAGACTCCCTTTTACTTATAAAGTGGAGTAAGAAGTACTCCACTTCCAATGTGGGACTAAACTTTTCAAAAAAGAATCTTCGGGAGTTAGTTCATCTTTGACCTCAGAAGGAACCACTAAAAGTTTGAATGTAATGTTTTTTTAATTCAAACTTTCCTTCATTTCAAATTCATAAATCACTTATGCTTGAATAAAACTAAGTAGATCTATTCAACCCACCTAACTAAATAGCCCATAAAGTATGAAATTTCATTTTAAATCTTCAAAACATAATACAAATATAACAAAGTCAACCTCAAGAACCGCCTCATACAATCCTGTTAAACATCTTTGAACTGTGAATCCATTGGGCTGGCAACATGATTTAATGTCCATGTTTATATGCGAGTTCATTGACAACAATGAAGGTCACACCCATCATGTATTTTCCCCTGCTCAAGCACCACAAAGTTGACCTACTCATTCAACCCTGTGTATAGACACGGTGCAAAGAAAACAAGATCCAATCACACAGACATAGGGATTTCCATGGTATAGCAAGATTGTCTATATTCATGGAATCACACATTGATTCCATTATACAATATGTTAAAAAGAAAAATGAGCAATTGCTTTATAGAAATTAACCTCCTCACTGTTAAACGCATTTTAAAATGGCTTGTCGTAAATGCCATTCAAGACTCCAGTTGCTAATGGGATTCGTGACTTCCTTTCATGCCTCTCACCTGGCAACTAACTCTGGGTCAAAAGGTAGTTGATCGTTCATAGTTGGAAAGGCTGTTGTGCTTAGAAACCTTGGAGACTGCTCATTGCTAAAAAGGCTATATGATTGCGACCTACATCAAGCCATTGAATTGTCAACATCAACTCAGGTTGTGTGTGCGTGAGTGAGTGAGTGTGTGTGTGTGTGTGAGAGAGAGAGAGCTAAGGCTCTCGTATAGTTGCGACTAAACCTTAGTCATGAATAGGTTCCCTTTATAAGGGTGCATGAATGAAAAGAGTGGGTGTGGCTGATGAAGTCCAACGAGTGAACCAGAGCAAGGAAGTAGAGGGAAGAAATAAGAAAGAAGTTACACACCTTTGAGTGCTTATTAGAGTTTAAGAACTCTAAAGAAAGGCAAGCATTCCCGATGCCCTAGAAGAAGGAAGTTGCACACCTCTACGTGCATGACAGAGTTGTGGTACTCTAAGGAAAGACATGTGATCTTGTATCTTGTAGACATGGAGTCACACCTGAGTTCCATTCTTTCTATCTTCCTTCTTCTGCTATGAGGAACACCAGTGACCAAATCCTGGCATGCTTCGAAACTCTTAAACCGGTTACTAATCTCTTTAGGAGACTAATTTTCTAGTTCTTGAATGAAGCTCTCCATGGTAGGCACTCTCACTTGAGAGATCACTTACAACTATAAATGAGTTCCCTCTTAAAGATCGGTGCTTTTGTCTATGAGAGATTACCCTCATCTTCTTGAGATGATTGGTTGTTCATTAAAAGGAACTTACAACGGTATTTAAAATAAAATTTTAAACTAATAAGTTTAGGAAAAAAACCTGACTTAAATATAGATGTGAGTAATCTATGAGCTTCATTCATCTCTGTTAGATTGTGCAAGTCCGTAGAAAGACAAGAGTTTTACCCATGTTAGATTGCATCCCAGAGTTAGTTTGGCCATAATCCTTTGCACAATGATAGGAGACCTATACTACCTATAAGAAAAGTGAAAATAACACCTTCTTACTTTGGATGAGCTGGTCTTGTATAGAACTTGAAGATAACCTGAATTCTGCAATTGAACTCATGTTCTAGGACTGATTAGTCTATGATTGACAAATCTGCGACTTGACAGTATTTATGATTGAACTACATCTTGCAACTGTACAGTTCATTGTGATTGAAATATAGTCCGCGAATGAGAGGTGATTCCGAATGACATGTGCCTTGCGACTGAAAATGTCATTCATGACTAAGTGGTGTGTCATGACTAAAATGGACTTTCGCAAATTAGAGATTCATGAATAACCAAAAATCTTGCAATTGAAATCATGTAAGCATAATGATAATTCATAAAACCTAATATATGAGTTAATCAAATTTAATTGTAAATTATTAATCCCTCATCAAAACTAAAAGTCACTCTATCCAAAATCTCTAATCTAAACTTGGGTTTAACATTTTCACACAAGACTAAAAAAGTTGAATCTTAAAAATACCCTTCCAAAAAATAATAGTCCCAACTACTGATCAGGCTCCATCCTTAACACTGTGTTCAACAAATTTGAACTCTGGTTCTATAGGTAGCGCACACACAAACACAAAATCATGACCTACTAACATGAATTGCCATGAACCTCTATCAACATTTCGAATCATTGTTGCATCTGCGGAAGCCAAAACTACATCTCAATTCTTTTTGTAATTGTGAAATAACCTATTTGATAGATTAATCGAAATACACTCCAACTCAAACTATTGTGGGAATTGAATCATTGGTAATGGCTAAGGCTGTCAAAGAGCCGAGCTAGCTCGGCTCAACTCGGAGCTCACCTTGTTAAGCGCTGAGCCTAAGCCTTGTTTTATGTTCGGTGAACCAAGCCTGAGCTTTGATTAAAGCTCGTTTATTAAATGAGCTTGAGCCAAGCTTCACTAAGCTTAGCTTGTTTAGACCTTGGTTTAGTTAATAATTTTATAATAAAATTAAATATATTAATAATAATAAAGCAGAAATAAACACATTAGGCTAATGGATCATTAGGATATTAGGTCTTTTTTTCTTCTTCTAATGAACTGAGCTGAGCTTGAGCTTATCTTCACGATCCTGAGCTGAGCTTGAGGTCAGCAACTCAGGCTCGTCACAAGCTTGAACTTGGCTTTCATGTGACAAGCCCGAGTTGAGTTGGGCAAAGCTCAGCTCGTTGACACCGCTAGTAATGGCAATTAGTAGTAAACAAATGCCCAGTACTACTAAAAGATTGTTATAAGAACGAAATGGTCATTTCATATCTTTTCTTTTCTTTTTGGGTAAGGGAAATGGATATAATATTGCATTTTCTCATGTTACCTAGGAAGCACAAATACTAACACGGGACATAGGAACGATACGATACGGATACAGTGACATGACAATTCTTGAAAAACTAGGATATGATTCAGTAATTAATTAATTAATATATTTATCTATACATTATGTTATTTTTACGTTAATAAATAAATAATGATGATGCTGATATTTGGTTCACCCAGATGGTCCTCTGGTAGCCCTTGATCTGGAATCTCGAGCTTGAATCTCACCTACGTACAAACAAGAAATGACGTTGGTGTGGCGCCGACCTAAACCCTTCCAACACTCAAATTAGAGATCGGAGATCAGAGAAATTCTCGTCTATCTTCACTTAGAAGTCATTGTACTTACCTCTTCTCCGGGGGTTCCATTCTTAATATATGAGTTCCCTCTCCGTCCTTAGCCACGAATATTCTTTAAGTTAGTTAGAAAAATGTGGAGGAGTGGTACATGTGTCGGTGTTGGATTGATCATCATTCTGCATTACTCTGTATCTAATAATTGTCCTTTTGTTTTACTTATGGTTGACTCGGCCATTACTTTTTATCTGTCATCTTGAAAGTTGTAGACGATCATACTTGGGCCGCCTAATGTGATGGGTCAATTAGTCGGTGGTAAGGCTATGTCACCAATAAGCCATTCGGAATGAGGGTCGGTAGGGAAGTTATGTCTATGACATGTTGCTCGGCATGAGGATCGGTCGGGAGGTTATTCATTGGTAAGCCACACGTCATGCATAACCGAGGATTTGAACCGTAGAGGGTTACTCGGTGAACCTGTTGGAAAATTAGTTGGATTGGGTCAGACCAGACGGTCAATTAACTCAGTCAACTGAGTCCCAATCCTTCATCATCAAATAACATGCATGTGAGCCTCGATTTTCGCATGACGGGTAAATCCCTTTTAAAAAGAGACTTATCTATCGCATGAAATATCCCACACGATTTGGAGTCACCACCAGTCTTTTTAATGATGTAACTGGACATCAGTTTTGAAAACAAAACAAGTTTATATTTTGAAAAAATATTTGAAATGTCTGACTCCACACTTAAACTGGTCGACTTCCAAAGACTCTTAGGTAAGTTGTTCGTTTATGAGTTGGGGAAGGTATTAAGCACCCCACCTCATCCGCTTTCGCGGTTACCTACTCTAAACCTGTTACAGTCTAATGGTCAATTTGATTTATCAATTTATTGGTTCACCCATTACTTTTATCTCATTTTATTGAGATTAAGCAAGGATTCCCCATGCCATTTATGTCGAAATTTCGACAACATAACAGCTGTAATATGGACCCCCTGAGGATGAATAGTGATCCCCATGTCACTTTTTCAATAACCTAATAGTCCACATACCAACAAAAAACACTCCAAATGTACCATACATCCACCACATCATCACTGTCGACCCGACAATTCCGTATTCATTGTCACCACTCATATTTATCACATGCACATATATGATTTAAGTGAAATGAACTAAGTAGTATAATACATAACTTGACAAAATCCAAAAATAGTTATGAACAAATCCTCTAATCAAAGTAAATAAACTCCTTTGTGCAAATTGAGGCTCCAAAACAAGCTATTTACCTGCTAAGCCAAGCCTTCCGGATGTCTCCTACATATAACACAGTTTGTACATAGTGAGATTCTTTACCATAATGAAAACAAATTAAAAAAGAATTAAGTTGACAAACATACTTCTCTTGATGTTTCTCACGTTACCAAGTAAAACAAAAAATTTAGTAACAAATGATGACATTTATTCTATGAGAGTGGAGAAAAATAACAAAGAATACAAGTTGTCTAAGTATAAAAATGTAAACAAAAGGATTATGTTGGTATGTTGTTCAAAGAGCTTTAATTAAGGAATGAATTTAGAAAAAAAATCAATTGAAAGATTTATTCAAATTTAGGTTTGAATGATACAATGAGTGGACATTTGTAGGAGAAACCATTTTTCATGCAATGATAAAAAGAATTTGAGTGAATTGAGAAAAGTAAACAAAACAAGGGTGAGAATGGAAATGACACTCTTAGAAGAGTTAACTTTTGATCATGACATCAATCTCCATATAAGTAAAGACTTCAAGACTAAAAATTATATGGAGTAAGTAATTTAAGCATGCTAAGGCAACAACTTCCATTTAAAGAACGATAAGTTTGGACAATGAGTTTTAAAAGAATAACAAGCACTCTCACGTGAGAGAATAATGAGAATACACATGTTATAAAAATAAATAAATAAGCCCGGACAATGGCTGCATTTCAGCTCCATGAGGTCTAGATGTCAACCTTTTTAGCTGTCCAACCACTTAAAAGCAAAAGCCTTACCCATGGGACTGCAGTCCTTATGCAGTATTCATTACCCTACAATCAACCCATTATCATGGACATGCTCGAGTCGAATTCAAATTGCACCACCATCCTAGCATCATGATAAACTGAAAATCCCCAAATCTTGATGCTACCCTTTCATTCAATCTCTTTGCTTAAATTTGAAACTCAGCCAATGCTTGTACCAACCAACAATAAAAGGACTACACACAATATATTCCAATGGATCAATTATAGTAGCAAAATTTAAAATAATCCCTAAACAGAATAGTTGAATTATTATGTAATAAGAATAAAATCAATAATGTCATGCCTTTTTAGAATAAACAAATAAATGAAACCATGTTACATCATCTCCTAAACATTGATTCCTTAAACCCAATTTAGCATAGCCAAACCATTCAATAGTGGAATCCTTTCAAAAGAACCCCAACATAATAAGAACAACACCGATTAAATAAATGAACCCCAAGCAGTGCATTAATGACATTATTGAAAACCAAACCCTTAATTTAATCCCCAATGTTTTATATCTTGCATGCCAAGAGGATGAGCCAATTTCATAGAGATCAATCCCAGCTAATCCACTACAGAATCCAATAAATGAATAATTACAAAATGAGATAATAGCAACATCCTCCACATAGTACACCCATAATTTCCTTGTGTAGAAAAAAAGAAAAAACAATCTCATTAAAAGATAAAATGGCTCCAGATCATCTCACAACGTACTATGTTCATCAATATTAAAAATGCAAATCATAAAAGAGAATGCCAAATCCTTCCATAGCAACATCACAAAATAAATATAAATAAAAATGAAAATAAAGTGGAAATAAAATCACGCAACCATCAAATTCGTTAAGCATAAAGAAAGAAAGTCAGACATGCAAAGCAAGACGTGAGAGAACTTCCCTTTCATGTTGCACACTTACTAGGAACTTCCTTCTAGCTTAATCAGTAGTTGGCAGAGCATCAATCTTGATATGGGCATGAAGCAAGGATAAGTTTAGAGGAATCCTTCATTTCCTTCGTTTTTTTTTTGGGACGAATTCCTCCTCTTCTTTAAGGGGTTTGGGGTTGAGTTTTATAGAGAAGCCAAGGGTGGAGTGTATGCAGGGTCTTTTTGTTTAGGGTTGGGTTGACGGGATTTGAGAGGTAGAGAGAGATGTGGGAGATGTGACGAGAGGGGGAGTGCATAGGGGTGATCCAAAATCAGAGAGGAGTGGGGGTTAGAGAGATTAGAAGCATGCAGAGGGAAGGATAGGGGGTTGCAGGGATAGCGTGAGGGATTGGGAGTGCTCTGAATAGAGGAGGGAGAGTGGGGTTGTAGGGAAAGCGTGAGGGAGAGGGGAAGAGAGAGAGGGAGAGATTGCGTGAGGGAGAGGTTTACCTGATCTGTTGTGCCTCAGCCTCAGCCAAGGGGCATCCAGTGAGGCGGGAGAGGAGCAAAGAGGAGAAGAAGAGAGAGAAATAGGATGGAAGGAGAGAGAGAGAGAGAAGGGAGGAGCGGGGGGAGGGTTTCCCCTCTTCTGGTGCTCCAGTCGGCGGCCAGGAAGGAAGGCGGGGAGAGGGAGCTGGGGGCGAGCAGAGAGAGGGAGAGAAGAGAGGAGAGGGGGAGGATTTCCCCTCTCCTGTGCCATCGGCCAACAGGAAGGGAGGAAGGTAGGGGGAGGGAGAGGGAGAAGAGGAGAGGGAAGAGAGGAGAGCAGAGGGAAGAGAGGAGAGGGGGAGGAGAAGAGAACGGGGCGAGAGAGGCTG